>CM042538.1:28162899-28352899 GCA_023630585.1 Cranoglanis bouderius
CCAAAAAAAAAAACCAAACATAAACTCTCCTGCTTTGAAGACTGTCCCATGTCAGAAAATTTAAGAACTCTGACTGTTACAAAGCACTGACACTGGAGACTCCTTCCAGAAATGCTACATAAATGTTTCCCCACAGAAAAGATCACCATATCAACAATTAGACATGTTTTTTTAATTTTTTTTTCTATGTTTATATGACGTGTCTGCCATACAAATAAAACAATAATGTATTAGAACCAGCGCATTAATATAAAAATTGAAGCCGGAACTATTGTCAGAGCTGCTGTTAGAAAATTATTCAACACCTTCTGACCAATCAGAATTGAGAATTCAACAGCACAGTGCTATACTAATTAAGAGTCCCCGAACTCCACAAACTGACGGGAAAAAGCAGCAGTTTTGCAAATTATAATCTGTCTTTTTAGTATAATCGTCTCTACCGGGATTACAACCAGGGAGTCTAACATGAATGGAGGATAACAAGAATAAAAAGGTATCTCTCATCTCTTTGTTTCTTTCTCAGTTGATTGGCAGCAGCATGTGAATATTCCTGAGCACGCCTGTCCTAAATGTGGGGAAGTCCTTCCTGATCTGGACACTCTGCAAATCCACATCATGGACTGCATCATCTGAGCATCAACAGCCTGTCAAGGGTCGTACAAGTGTTCATCTGAGTGACACGACAAACAGGACAGCAGGATCTGAGAATGCATTTACTATACAAACCACTTGCACTCATATCTAACATAGTCTCCATCGAGAATCTCATTCAATTTATTCTCTAGTTGCTCTGCAGATCTAATTACTTACTGTTCTTAAATATGTAGTGGAAATGACCGAGGGCATGGAAGTGATCTATATATCTTGAGGTAAGACTTTAAATGATCATGAGGTGAATGAAGCTTAAAGAATGGTACAGCCCAAACAGGAGGCTGGAAATCAATGTGGACTGTTGAATAAAGTATAGGATCTATGTTTTTTGTTTATATAATATAATATAATATAATAGCAAGAAACAAAAATGAAGGAGGGAAGTGTTTAAGCTCATTGCGTTGATTTATATTTAGATTACGTTTTATTTTTAGAGAAGGTACTTTGTGTTAAAATATATTTACGTTTATTAGAATGGGGGGGGGAATGCACAGGGAGTGTGTTAAGAACCCTATATTAGCAAATGGTTTATATTGAGGTGAATATAGGTAGCGTGAAGGGTGGATAAAGCTTTAAAAATGCTCTAATGCTTTATTATTTATGCCAGGTCTTGTGTCTTCTTTGCTAACAAGAGTAAAGCTGTAGCTGAGTTCAGGTGCTGATGCAATTATATCACCTATGCATCCACATTAAGCCTGTAATACAATAACCTTCAAATAAAATACTATATTATCTATAGAATCTTTGTGCCTCTGAAAGCATCTCACACCGTTCACCTGCACCCATCATTCATAAATTAGGGGCCAAGCACTGCAGGTATGTAGGCACCAATCCCCTTTTCTACTTCCACTCGAGTCTATGGCAGCCCATAGAAGCCCATTTGCACCAACAATGCAAATTTTTTCCCATCATTTTTAATTTTCTGAATTTTTCGTTTGTTTGATATTCATGAAACTCAAATCAGATCATGTTCAGACCACGGTGACAAAACGTTATCGAATTCAAGGTGATTAGTCAAACCGTTCTCGAATAAAGCGCAAATAAATTCAACGAAGAGCACACCAAAATGGTCATGAGGTTTAGTACATGTCATAGCCATCATGACTTGAGGATACAAAATATGAAAAAGCATATTGCTTTTCGGACCGTTCGTCCAATTTTCACCAAATTCACCAAAATCTTCAGTCCATGCCAACAAGAAGTTAAGGATTTTGTGTCGATAGACCAAACTGAACTGTCAGTCATGCTCTGATGCTTGCTTAGCTCCTTACTTTGCTTTTGTCATGCTTGGCCCCTTAATTGCTGCTTGCAGCTATATTTAATTAATGATATTTTGAGTTCAAACAATCACTTCTGTATGATTTTATTTCAACACAGTTTTTAAGTTGATTCCAATTAATGGCATGCTGTAGCTGATACTGGAGTACCTCATAACAGCTCAGTGTTGCTGCTCGACTGAGAATGATGCACCATCCACATAACAACTGGTATTGTAGCTCCTTTCCAGTGATTGATAGCTGGAGGAGTATGGAAATTTCATGCCAGACAGAACAAAAAGCAATCACACCGATGAGAAAATGTGAAATACAACACTCACAAATTATTGCTTTTAAGAAAACTTACCACACTGAAAAGTAAAAGTAACCTTCACTGCATTGGTCTGACATTGCTTGATCACTTCACTGAAGAACAATCAACTGGGCATTGCTTTAGAAGTGAATGTATTTCATTAGTATGCTGCAGTTCTGCCACTCTGAAATGCAATCAGTGTCCAATCACAGCCCTAAGCTGTGGGTATGGTTGTACTTGGACAAGGGGAGGAGTTTTTCCAGGATGCATCACTGTCCCAAATCCATTAAAAAAACAAACAAAAAAAAAAAAACCCAAAAAACAGTTTCTTCATTTCTTTTGCTCTGATTGTAGAACCTGTAATCATCAGGCTTTTCAGAATTACTACTAAAACATGATAAAAGTGTTAATATGATAACTAGAAAAATACCTACACCTCATAGCAGGACCAGTGGTTCTCAAAGTGGGGTCTGGGCTTAAGCATAGACAGGAAATTACAATCCACCATTATACCAGTCACTTGTATTGACTGGGTTTAATCCAAACCTCAACAACTCAAAAACATTTAGGCCTATAAATAATGTCAACTTGGGCTTAATGTGTTCTGCTGTTGGAAAGTTAAATAGTCAGAATATTACTGTACACATTTAACTAATGAGCCTAATATTTAAATCCGTGCTGAGGGGTCTGTGAAATTTATTTTACAATTAAAGGGGTCCCTGGTGCCAGAAAGTTTAAGAACCCCTGTCTTATACTATATAGACGATTACTTTTTATAAATTAAACGAAGACGTGAAAAACAATCCATGCCTCTGCATTGCATGGGGTCTTGGTTTGTTTGTGTAGCATTCAGGATGAAACTTAGATTTTTTTTATCTTCAGTAAAATGCAATACAGGTGGTCACCGTATTAATGACCAGGTTAGTAAGTGTATGTGTGTGTTAGTGCAGGAAAACCTTGCTCTGGAGTTGAACACCAGTGCTTAACGCTCTGGAGTTGAACACCAGTGCTTAACACAGAATATTTATCAATCCGCATCATTATGATGTTTTACATCATACGCTATATGGCCAAAAGCATGTGGTTTTGTCTCATTCCAAACCCATAGGCATTAATATGAAGTTTGTCCCCCTCTGCTGTTATTAGACCACCACTCTTCTGGGAAAGCTTTCCACTAAATTTTGGAGCATGGCTGTGGGGATTTGTGTCCATTCATCCACAAGAGTATTATGATGTTGGGTGAGGAGGCCTGTGGAGCAGTCGGTGTTCCAGTTCATCCCAAAGGTGTTCAGTGGGGTCAGGACTCTGTGTTCGAGTTCTTATACACCAACCTTGGTCTTCATGGAGCTCACTTTGTTGATGAGCGAGATCAGAGGAGAATGACCAGACTGGTCTGAGCTGACCGGAACACACAACACACCAAACCTTGAGGTAGATGGGCTAAAACAGCAGACGACCACATCAGGTTCCACTTCTGCCAGCTAAGATGAAGGTGTTCAGTGGGGTTGAGGTCAGGGCTCTGTGCAGGACACTCGAGTTCTTCCCTTCCAACCTTAACACACCATGTCTTCATGGAGCTCACTTTGTGCACAGGGGCACTGTCATGCTTGAACTTTGGGTTTGGGACTCATAGTTCCAGTGAAGGGAAAATTGTAATGCTACAGCATATAAAGACATAAAAAAAGTCTATACAATTGTGTGCTTCCAACTTTGTGGCAACAGTTTGGGGAAGAACCACATATGGGTGTGACAGTCAGGTGTCCACAAACCTTTGGCTTATAATGTACATTATTGTGAAAATCAGCACTTTCCTGTAACACTTTGGTGTTTTTATTGTTTCAGTGTTACTCAGGAATAACATTGCAAAAAAAGGTATCTTGGTAAGGGAAATATCTACATTATGGGTGAATTTATCTAATATTTATTAATATTAGTATTATAAATTAAACATGAGATCATCCAGCTTGTTTTTAGATGCTTGTATACATTTCAAGCTTTAATTGTATTCTTCTATTGGCAGATAATCTTTCATCTTTCTAGAAATCCTTCAAATTAGTTCCAACAGAAGTAACAAGTCTATTTCCAGCTTGAAATGAGTAAAAAATATCTAGAAATAGGTTTAATAATGATATATTTGGTTTACTGTAATTTTATAATAGGAAATACTAGATATATTTGACTATATTCACACACACACAAACACAAATGTCTGAACGTGCAAAAAATACAAGCTGGACCTTGGCAGGAGGAGATACTATGACTACGTCTTAACATTTCAGAGGGTCTTAGCACAACATGTGCTTTTCCACTCATCAAAGCCAAACAGTGCAATTTATTTAAATGGCTTTCATTTATTAAATTTACAAATAAGGTAACAAATTGTGTTTTATTGTAGTGCAGAGCGCAGTTTTATATGAAGCCTCAACATCCTACAGTGCAAACCATTTAAACAGTTCAATGCTGCCAATGATTCATTACGTTTTTGTTTGGTTTTCATTTTATTCAACTTTTTTTTGTTGTTTTTAGACATTTTGCACAATGTTAAATAGTGTATGGAAAAAAAAAAAAATCACTGAAGTCACTAAATGGCAGAGACACAACATTGTAAAACAAGAACTCAGATAGTAGTACAAAACAAAATAACTTAATGACAGGTCAGTAGCATTAAGTAAACACACTGCTCGGATGTATTTATTTCCACAGGAGACAAAATGGAAAATGGAAAAACTCATTCCAATTAATGCAGGAGACTGTTGTGACGTTGTGGTAAATATCACTAGTGACCAAAGCAGCATGCAAGTTCTTTTTCCCAGAAAGACGAGCATGTTTATTATTATTATTATCTGAATGTGTCAGGTGATGCAATGAACTGCATTTCTACACATTGGCACTTTTGCTAAGCGGCAATTTTCGACAGGTGGAAGGTGAAGACGTAAACAAAATAATAATTATAATATATATTTTTTTAATGGTAGCAGTGTCTACGTTCCAAACAAAAAAGTGATACTGGAGTAATAACACGTGTGAATTCAGTAAATTCTCCTAACTACTGGAGTAAACCTGGGACATGGTCTCTACCCAGTGTATCCCATTATTAGATATATTGCATATTCTGCACTGCAGCTACTAAACATCACTTTTCTAACCGTAAACAAGGTGCTCAGTTCATGGAATTAAAATCGGAGCAAACTACAACTCATGAGAAATGTAGGAATGGCACTCGTATGCTAGTCGTGAGGGTTTCATTCGAACACAGAATTAACGGAACTGGAAAATTTGGATTTGATCGCAGCTTGAAAAAAACCAAACTAAGCACTACGTTCTAGATTTACAGATAAAGTACTGAGTACGAACTAAGTGGAAAAAAATAAACCCAAGTTGTTAAAACCTTTTGTTTTTAAATACTGAAAGATCAATACAGCCACTCACGGAGAGTAAACGGTTGCTAATCTATTCTGAAGTTCTCTATAAATGGACTGTATTAATAACGTGGACTTTTCTGGTACCAGCCGCAGACAGCTAAGCTTGAAGGCAATGGTGTGTAATCTAGCAGTTCCTAGCAGTGATCAGTAGTGAAGATGACATGGTTCACTGCTCTATGCCTTGTAGCTGTAACATGCTCATGCCGCTCTACGGATTTCTTAAGCTGCCGTTTTCTGCTCTATGTGAATTTCACAGATACACGGCGACACATCCACCGACTTCTACACAGACGTTCTAACCTACACAGACACATTGTTCTATTTGGTTTTTTTTTTGTTGTTGTTGACCTTGTGAGTGGCATCAAGTGATTGCTGCTAAAAGACCTTTTAAACAAGCTACTGATATTTCTACATTAAACTGAGAACCGTATGAGATAAAGGGCAGCGTAAGTAGGAAAGCAGTGCCGTTTCAGACACTACAGCACAGCAGAGACAGTCTTGTGTTGGCGAGGTGCCACCTACGACACTTCCCTTTCCTGGTCCTTCAACTGAACTGAACTTTCATTTTATTAACGACAAGTTGCCCGTTACATCTACGACAATACGGGCCTCACTGGTTAAACACAGATGCAGACAGAATCACAAAACTGAAAGTGGTTACAACCAGTGGGACTAGTATTCTTTATTATTTACTCTCAAAATCCTCTCAATATTCTGACTTCACTCAACTTACTTTCCTCATCCGGACACTTCCGATCCACAGCCGACACAAGACTACCGCACTTCCCCCGACTCGAATGGCTCGTCTATGCCAAAAAACAAGCTTTTAATATGGGACACAGTTACACTCACTATACAACTCAGTGTAGCTCTTCTTTAACTGCTCATTGACAGTGTGCTTGCTTACCTCCTGCAGAACCCTGCGTTCACACCAGCAGCGATATTTCACCTTGAAGTCGTTGTTCACTTATGCACTTCCCTATCTTGAGTTAATGCTGGTTGCTATGGTTTCCTTGGTAGGTCCTGGATAAACTACACAGCTAGATGCAGAATGTTGGCTAGACCACAAACTACAAATGGTTTGAGTAGAAACACCGGTGGCATTATTTATGGGTGTATTAAACTCTTAAAGCCTGTAGAATAAAAGCATGAATATCAGAAACCAAAAAAAACAAAAAAAAAAACACACACACACACACAAAAACACTGTTTAACAGTTTGGGCGTATCACTGTCCATCATTCCTACTGTTACTTGTCATATCGATTCTCAGTTGCATAAAATGAATCCCACTCTCGCCAACGGTCGCTCCTCTTCTGACGCTTTAAATGACCATCAATGGTTCAATATCAATACCATGTCGTGCTGCCAGTGTTAACAAAGGGTTACTCTTTGATTCCAACTGCCTATCTGCTGTCCCAAAGAGAATTGTGTAGCTTACGGGATTTACAACTATTATGGCAAGTTTACATGCTATGCAAGGGTCCTTGAAAGGGGGTTGCAATTGATCTGAGAACACTGGCAAGCAGGAAATTGAATCCAGGCTGTCCACCAGTCTAGTGCCCAGGCCAAAATCTTTTCACTGACCTTTTGTGCTAGACAACACTTTAAAGAGTTCATAACCCCCCTTCTAACAGTAATAAGCTAGAACTATACATCACCAGATCATTTTGGTCTTAACCAAACGTATAAAATTGGCACCAAACCCAGAGTCTCTTCCCTAAAGGATACTAGAACAGCCTGTTAATCACCATAACCGTCATGCGAACATCCGACACCTACACACCTCTGCTGCCACAAAATTCAATTACAAAGCAAAAAAAACCAAAAAAAAAAAAAAACAAACAAAAAATAAAACAAACAAAAAAAGGAAAGAAAGAATGCAAGGCACTAGAAACTCCAGTACACTCTCTGGGCACTGGGGAGGAGGGAAAAAAACGGACCGGTTATTCAAGTACGTTAATTGAAACAGTTTTACATTCACATTTATCTAATACAAAGAAAGAAGTACAAAGCGGGGGGAAAGGGTTAAAGTGTCTCCAATAAGTTCTGTAATAAGGTAATAGCTAGCCTTACATCACCTTTTACCTAATAGCAATAAACCCTCCTCGTTTCCACCCTTTTTCTACCATTGCTTTAAACTTATGTTGTCCAACAACATTTATAATAAATCACAGTGTTTCAACATCAATAACTGATGGATAAATACAGGTCCGTACAGAACACAACTTTTCTCATTTAAACATACAATTCAAAAAATCAACCTGTCGTAAAGAGGTCCCTAATGCGCTCATGATTATAAAAGCTGTAACAATGCTAACAGAAAGTAGATTTAAAGCTTCACCAGCTTCAGTATGCGTGAACAAGCCAGACAGGCACCCCCTTCCTCGCTCACGGTAAATAAATCTCCACCTCACCTCCAGCCTCTCTGGTCTCTCTTTCCAAAATTGAATCAATAACGCAGGACTAGTTTTTGGCTTTAAAGAAAGCAAAATTGGGTTGATTTATCCGTTAAAACGGGAGGCACAACGACAAATGGGGAAAAACGGGCAATTGTATACATTGTTAAATCTGTATTCTTATTTAAATCAATTTTAGGGCAGATAAAACTCGCAAGAAAAGAGGTGGAGGTGGACAGTAAGCATGACTGTGTACTACAAAGCAAGCTGGGAGTTTTATAGTTATAGTAGCTTTGTAGTCCAAACTCTCAGGGGTGGCTGAATGGCCTCTGACCACGCGAAAATCCATACAACTTTAAAATGATACCCCAATTTTTATATATATATATATATATATATATATATATATATATATATATATATATATATATATATATATATATATAAAAAGACAGAAGCTGTACACGAATACTTGTTTTCTCTAATAAAGGCCACTTCCTGTGTTTTCAAAATGGGCTTTTGATTTCATTTCTATAATTATTGCATTATATAGCATTAGAGCAGATACCAGGATGCCGGAAAGTTTGTAATGGAGAGCCGGGGCACATCCATCACCTTCCTCGTTTTCCCCCTCTTCCGTCACTGGTTCCAGGGACCTCAACTGACTAAAAGGGTGTGGCTAAAATAAAGTGAAACAGTCAGGGAAAGCTTAGCAAGCTAGTCCCAGGCTACTCTGGAGCAACATCGCTATACACGTTCAGTTTGAGATTTTCAAACAAGAAAAAAAATGGTCACCATCCTCTTTGGCTGCTTTAACATTGCTCCCATTGTGTGTGTGTGTGATTTTTTATTTTTTTAAATCTCTCCTTTGCGCCAGTGTGCATTCACCTCATGGCATGTAAACCAGAGTGCAGGAGTGATTCATCCACACAAGGTGTGTTTATGTTTGTGTGTGTGTGTGTGTGTGTGTGCACAAACCCTGGCTTAGCTCTGTCCCATTTTCCAAAAGGTGCAACACACGTGCCTAAGCTCACACCAACCTCACCACCAGTTCATGTCTCTCTCTCTCTCTCTCTCTCTCTCTCTCTCTCTCTCTCATGGCCTAGCACAGGCTAGACCCAACCTTATGTGGTCCTTAAATTAGGTCCTCCTGGGTTGCTGACTGATTTTTGCAGCGTGTTGATGTGGAAGGCCTGCAAGGCGCCCGGGGCTGCGGGAAACTGGCCCAAGGCCTGAGTGTGTGTGGCCGAGACACTGGCCCATGGGCCGTTGTAAGATGCAGAGGGGTAGCCGTACTGAGGCGCAGGGCACAGCGAGCCTTTACGTGCCCCCAGAGAGGTAGCAGGAGGGTTGGGCATGGATGAAGCCACGTTGAGACACAACTGACCCGGAGCGGAGAACTTGCGGGCCATGCTTCCAGAAGGAATCATCTGAGAAGACACAAGAAATAAGCTTAAGTTTATATCAAGAATCATATATAAATTATATAGTGTTTTAAAAATGTAGCACCAAAAATGGTCAAACAGTGTATGTGTGGATATTAAGAGCCAAACCCTTTGCCTTGACAACCGTCTCCGTCATCTCACATATTCTCTACCCAGTCTTTAGATCCTCTCAGTTTTAAAATTGTTACTATTTTTCTGATATATCTGTTACGACTCTACTAGATGTTATACACTGCCTTGTTCAAATTAGGTCCAGTGGGAAAAAAAAAAAAAAAGAAGAAGAAGAGGAAAAAAGAAAACTAAAATTTTGGTCTATCTTGCTGCAAGATACACCGACATTTCTTTTGTAATTTACTAAAATCCTTACTTTTCAATAGATCAACTGTAAATGGTAGATACGTTCATGTCTTTTCACCCAGAAACCATGGGGATACAAATTTTTGCACTCTAGTGTATTTATATATTTATACAGACATCGACTTCTCTGTCTTTTCTGGGAATTTCCAGGCATTACATTCATTTATACTCCGACACTGCTTTCTGGTTGCAGCTAAAGTCGATCACATACAAAGCTCCTCATGAGTCTACCAGATTAGGAAAAAATATATCAAAGTGGTCAGTGATCGTCTCCTGGATGAAAATAAGAAATACGGCTCTCAGTGCCGTATCGTACCTCATAGCTGTGGCCCTGAGACGGGGCCTGCTGCTGGGGTTTCGAGCCCCTCTTGCCCTGCGACAGGCTCATGGCGTCTCTGGCCCAGTTGTCCACCAGCTTGTGCAAGTCGTCGGTGAACGTGCCCTTCCGGCTCTGGGACGCAATGGAAGGAGGCTGCGTTTGGTTCTGCCCCTGCCCCGGTCCGCCCACTGTGTTTGTGCTGTTCGTCCCTGTAGCGAAGAGAGAGAGAGACAGAGCGAGAGAGCGCGCTTTAGGTGCATCCTATTATAAACATAATTAACAGATACAATCTAAGCACACAGAGCATATCGAGGTGTTCATGTATATTCTCATATACATCACGTCACGCTAGGTGTGTAGGGAAACAGTGACGGTGGTGAAAAGCCCTAATCAGCACCTGGAAGTCCGCTCTGAGGCTAAAGGGGTAATTTTATCTCTCTGAATCCAGCCTGAAAAACAGGGGCACGGGGAAAGAGTTAAGACATCATTGAAAGCACATTCATGGTGCTCCAGTCTCATCTCATCTCTGTTAGGCTTCAATCTCACGCTCTGGCTTGCTGCAGTGAGCTACAGCGGCATTAGAAGGAGCCATGGAGCAATGGAAATGGATTTTACTGTGGAGTCTACGTTCCACTGCTGTAACCTTAAATGAACTGTGATGACTCAAACTTAAAGTGGATCCTGGCAATTATTATGGGCTGTGTTTCATTTTCTCTTTTTTTTTTTTGCGGGGGGGGGGACAACGACACGGTTTTCCTCTGACAAGTCTGTTTATTCACATAACTGCAGCTAGTCATGAATTAGTAGTGAAAATTGATAATTAAAAAAAAAAAAATCTTGCTAGTAAAGATGTTTAATCCTGAGCGGAACGAAATCTACTACGAAGTCAATTTCTTGCTAAAAAAAAAAAAGAAAAAGGATTTACGTTTAATCATGTATCAACTGCATCACTTTGGCTCCTATGGACATGTCTGAGGATAACTGATGCATGCAAGCTGACTCTTGTGCTATTACTCGCGTTCATGTCTCATGTGCATGAGGAAAAACAAAGAGCGGCAAAAGTGTACAGCAAAAGAATTAAAAATGAACACGAATAAATGATCTGAATGAAAGCCTGGTGAACTGCACGGTTTTGGGCTGTTAGGAACGAAATGGAGAAACACTATATTTTTCCGATGATCTCAGAAGAGGATCAGCCTCTAGTGAACAACAAAAAAAGCCTCCAATAAAGAAAGAAACGAGAAAATGGAGACATGGAACCAAGAACAAAGCCTGAAGCAAAGCTATTCACAGAAGGAAAACACTAGAAGGAAGTTGCAGGCACGGTTCGACTTCAGCATTTAACTGGATGACGTCCATTCACTTTGCTTTGATGAGAAGTTTCAGAGCCATGTGTGGTTTTTGGGAGGTTTTATACGCTTCATAGCAGGCGGGCCGTTTAACTCACAATACCACATTAGTTCCTTAACCAAAGTTAGACGAGCAAGCATTAAAGCACATTAATCTGGGGTGTATTACAGCTCTGATGGGTGAGGATAAAGTGAATGAGCAAAGGGAAGAAAGAAAACTGCTACAAGTAACAATTAGGTGGATTATTTAAAAAAAAAAAAAAAAAATACACTAAACACCAAAAAATATATATCGAAAATTATTTCAAATCAACTAATACTACTACTGAAGTCTTAACTAGGCTTAGTTAAATAAGAGGTCACTAACAGCAATATAACATTATTAATATTTATACAACAGTGCTGTTAAATGATTCATTCTGATTGGTCAGAAGATGTCAGCTGATTAATTCAGTGTTTTTTTTTTTTTTTCAGCGCCGTTGTTTCACAGACATTCCATGACATTAAATGTAACTGCGAGTGGATAAAAAAAAAAATCATCATGAAATATAGAATTTGTAATCGTCGGCAAACTGCTGTTGAATAAGAGGAATAAAACATTAAAATGTGTTTTTATAAGAAAATAATCGGCATTGGAGTGGGAACAGAAACTCTCACTACAAAGTTGTTGATTATTTTCCTCTGACAGCACACCACCACGTTTCTATTTATTTATTTATTTTTAACTTATCATGCTCATGAGAATATCATTAACTTTTTTTTTTTTTTTTTAAATCAGACACCCAAATCTATCAAAAGGTCTTGGTATTCCATACCTTTTTTGCGACTATATTTCAGGGTGACCAATAGACCAGTGCACTGAATCTTTGAGAGAGGGTTTTATCTGCATTTCAACTGTCTCTCTAACTGAAAGATCTGCCATAGTCGCGTGGACCGAATCATTTTCAATGTGTCGAACTGATTCCGAAGCTTTGGGCTCGACTCTTAGTTTTCAATGCCTGGGAATCAGGAAATCGATTCATCGTGGGACGTTCCATGTGAATCGAAGACAGGATGGTGAATTGATAACTTGACACGCACCATATTTTAAAATTAAACAATTTATTTATCATCGTTTGCCACCGAGTCGAAAAAAATAGTTGAACTGCTTATAAGCTAACTGATTCAAGTAGATCTGCTTCTTGTGGCTTGAAGAATTGACGTTTTGTGTGTCACAGTGTGCTTCATGACATAGACCATTATTTGTAGCCCATTATTTTTATTAGTAAATTTTTATCGATTTAGCCCCAAGAAAGGGTTAGTGCAGGGAATGTGAGGTTTTAGATCGGCTTGGATGTAATCTGATGAGAGCTCAGGCTAGTCCATTTGGAGTGCATTCACTTGCCTGCTATGGTAATGAACAGTGCTAGGAACAGAAATGCCTCTCGGAGAAGTGTGTGCTTGATTTTCTGAGTGTTTTTGCAAGAAAAGAAGCACAAGCAGCAAAGTGATAGGACACTGGCTCAAATTTAGTGGAAAATACGTTATTAAAGTTGACATGCCACATTTACAGCACATGAATGGATCATCGGGACAGAGAAATGCTCAAGTCAGGAACGAGCGCTAAGCAGTGCTCGGCGTGTCATGCTCAAACAAGCCACACACACACACACACACACGCACACGTACACAAAAACAAAGAGCAGAACAGGACAACAGTAAGTGAGGGAGTGAGGGAGGAAAAAGGAGGAGGAAAAGGAGGACAGGAAGAGTAGGGGACATAAAAAAGGAGAGTGAGAGAGATAATTACTACAGAGTTGGTTGCAGGGGCACACTTTTTTCACCATCTTCCCTGAAGCATGGAGAGAAGCACGGGATTGAAGAGAGTCAGTGTTAAAGTCACTCCACTTCAAACACAATGCATTACAGCTACGCTAAAGCTAACTCACGCCTCTACGCCCGATACAGCAACATTGTGCACTAAAATTTAAAATGGAAAGAAAAAATAAAGCAAAGGAGCTAACCTTCAGCATGACTTTCTCTCATTTTAATAAAGTCATCTAAAAAAAAAAAAAAAACCCAGAAAAGTGGGAGATGTGTGCACTTGCTGTCATCCAAATAATGAAATTATGCCACCAAAAAGACATTTAATACAATAATTATGCTTTCCTTCAACTGTGTTCCATATTTCTCCTAAAGACTCCTAAACATCCTGCTGCTTGTTTTTTCCACTCTTTGCCCACGTCATTGTATGTCTGCGTTCTCCATTTCATGCTTTTCAACTGTTTTCACAGCTCTGTGAAATATCAATAATTTCTGATTAGGTCTTGTGATTGGCTTTTTCTCTTATTTTTCCCCATAGACAAGGTTTCACCCTGTTTGAACTTTCCATGCCTTATATAAGACTTAAAACACTCAACACATTTACTTTAAATTATGTCATTATGTGGCACATTCTAATAAATAAATACTGGGGATGCAAACTTTTGAGCTTGCTAATAAAGACTCCTCATTTACACTCTATCGCTGTGATAAAATAGAGGTACATTAAAAAAAAAATTATTCTTTCATGCAGAAAAGAAAGGGGTGTGTGTGTGTAAATTTTTTTTTGCACTTGACTTTATCCATAGTGAGAATAAATCTGATGTAACTATCTGATGTGTACAAGTACATCATAGTGCAAGGAACCAAACACAGGACACATTTAACAGTACGCAAGAATTATAAAAAAAATAAATAATCCTAGGCTTATTGTAAACAATTTATATTTTTAAAAAATGGTAAAAAGATTTCAAAATGAATCTGTGGTTTGGTTTCGATAACACCGCCCTGCATCAGATTTGCTGAATAGGATCTGATAGTTGTTTCTTACTAATACTTAGATGCTGAGTCCAGATATACTGTTAGTTTTGCTCTAGAACATCACAACTTTTCACAAAGCCTGATGTCCAGTGTAGAGCTTTTTTGCCTAAGATGGACTATAAACGTTAGAGCTATTGCCAGATACATTGCCACCAACACAGGAAACACTATGTTTATGTACAGTGGGGGGGGGGGAAAGTATTTGAACCCTGCTGATTTTGTACATTTGCCCACTGACAAAGAAATGATCAGTCTATAATTTTAATGGTAGGTGTATTTGAACAGTGAGAGACAGAATAACAACAAAAAAATCCAGAAAAATGCATTTCAAAAAAGTTATAAATTGATTTGCATTTTAATGAGGGAAATAAGTATTTGACCCCTTCGACTTAGTACTTGGTGGCAAAACCCTTGTTGGCAATCACAGAGGTCAGACGTTTCTTGTAGTTGGCCAGCAGTTTTGCACACATCTCAGGAGGGATTTTGTCCCACTCCTCTTTGCAGATTCTCTCCAAGTCATTAAGGTCATTTTCAATGCCCTGGCTGAGGGAAGGAGGTTCTCACCCAAGATTTGACGGTACATGGCCCCGTCCATCGTCCCTTTGATGCGGTGCAGTTGTCCTGTCCCCTTAGCAGAAAAACACCCCCAAAGCATAATGTTCCCACCTCCATGTCTGACGGTGGGGATGGTGTTATGACATGGGGTCATAGGCAGCATTCCTCTTCCTCCAAACACAGCGAGTTGAGTTGATGCCAAAGAGATCTGACCACACCTGACCACAACACTTTCACCAAGTTCTCCTCTGAATCACTCAGGCAAACTTCAGATGGGCCTGTACATGTGCTTTCTTGAGCAGGGGGACCTTTGCGGGCGCTGCAGAATTTCAGTCCTTCACGGTGTAGTGTTTTACCAATTGTTTTCTTGGTGACTATGGTCCCAGCTGCCTTGAGATCATTAACAAGATCCTCCCGTGTTGTTCTGGGCTGATTCCTCACTGTTCTCATGATCACTGAAACTCCACGAGGTGAGATCTTGCATGGAGCCCCAGACCGAGGGAGACTGACAGTTTCTTCCATTTGCGAATAATCGCACCAACTGTTGTCACCTTCTCACCAAGCTGCTTGGCGATGGTCTTGTAGCCCATTCCAGCCTTGTGTAGGTCTACAATCTTGTCCCCGACATCCTTGGACAGCTCTTTAGTCTTGGCCATGGTGGAGAGTTTGGAATCTGATTGATTGATTGCTTCTGTGGACAGGTGACTTTTATACAGGTAACAAGCTGAGATTAGGAGCACTCCCTTTAAGGGAGCGCTCCTAATCTCAGCTCATTACCTGTGTAAAAGACACCTGGGAGCCAGAAATCTTGCTGATTGAAAGGGGTCAAATACTTATTTCCCTCATTAAAATGCAAATCAATTTATAACTTTTTTGAAATGCGTTTTTCTGGATTTTCTTTTTTTTTGTTATTCTGTTTCTCACTGTTAAAATACACCTACCATTAAAATTATAGACTGATCATTTCTTTGTCAGTGGGCAAACGTACAATATCAGCAGGGGATCAAATACTTTTTTCCCCCACTGTACAATAGCTGAGCAACATTTATCACTTTTCCTCTGATTAGCCCTTATATGAATGCTAGGCACACTTACATGCACACAAAACTCTTGATTTCAGGGATTTATAATGACCACAAGCATAGCCCAGATGATTTCTGCTACATCTGTGGGTGTTTTGCAACATCCAAACAACGGCACAAAATTACAGACTTTATAAAAAAGGCATATTCTGCATATTTTGGAATAAAGCTGGGTGACCAGGACAAACCATGGTAGATGGAATGTGAACATGATGGCTGACTACTGCTGGTGCCTTCAGAGAGATTGTCAAGAAGTCAGCCATTCCAGAAAATCCCTCAAAAGGAAGTTCACTCCTTAAGCACTCTGCATATTATTATAATGTTCGTCTTTGGAAATATCTTTATTTAGAGATTTTCACAAACATTTCACAGACTATTTGTCTGCTGTTCATGTTGTAAACAAGTGTTATGTTTTGTATGTAATTAATAAATAATAATAGTGAAATCTGACAGCTTCTACCAATTTAAATAAAACTTCATTCTTATTTTGTGGGAAAACAGTACGTGATAGGGAATTTTCAGTGGCATATTTGAACTCAACATGACCAAAATAGGTAAAAACAAGTGTGATTTGCAAAACAGCATAAACTTTTTTTCTAGATGCAGGGCGGTGTAATCAGTTTAAAAAAAAACAAACAAAAAAACAATAATAATAATAATAAAAAATAAATAAAATAATGTATTGCACAAATGTATTAAATAGGTACTGTAAAGGTTAAAGCCTTTAGTATTTGAGCGAGGTATAATGCATTTTAAGATGGTTGAGGGGTTGAAAAACAAAATAAGCTAAAACTGGGACCACTATAAGCATGGAGACATCTCATTATTGAAAATACACCTCCACAAATAACTAATCTCAACAATACGATCCAAGGGTCTTTGAATCATCTATAAAAATATTGTTCTATTGTTCCAAACAAATCAGAAATTAAATTAATTCTGTCATTAAAAGTACCTTGAACCATATGGAGGCATAATGCTATTCCATGTGAACATATACTGACACATGAGCATTAATTTATGATGTCGGTTTAGTGGTTGAAACATTTTAGTGGTGAATCTGGATCATTTTGAGATGGCGCATTCCAGAAAGTGTTCCCAAAACAAGAATCACGTGAGAGTGTAGGAAAAGAGACAAAAGGAAAAGCGTTACACACAAAGAGCCAAGCACGGCGTACTCAGAAAACGGGTCCTTCTGCCACCTGGTTTGAAGGTCACTCTCTCCGACCCACAGCTGAACTTTACACAGCCTGTGGCACAAAAAGAGGGAAGAGAGAGAGAGAAAAAGAACGAGGTATAGAAAAGGAGAAGAAGAAGGAGGCATACACAAATACACAGTAGGAATGGAAAACAAGGCCGTGAGCTCCAGAGAGAGAAAGCAAGAAGGAAAGAGAGACAGAAAGTAGCCATGGCTCAAAAGATTGGTGAGCATGGAGCTTCACTGCTCAGTGAAGGAGGCACGCGGAAGCACAATCTAACCCTAACATCTACACCACAGCATGCGCTGATGAGTTTCAGAAAGAGGACGCTACATCAACTTGTACAAAGTGATAAAAAGACATTAATATATAAAAAGGCAGAGATTCGAACAGTAATGCTGGAGGTAACACTAACTGTGTATGACCTATAGAACATATACAGTAAATAACACCCTGCACCATTTTCAACTATTTTTAGTGAAATAATATAATTAAACAACGTTTCCCTGTACTGACATAGAAATGTTGCTACTTTTATATAAGAAGTTAAAGTAATACTACGGTGCTGTTGAATTCTCGATTCTGATTGGTCACAAGGTGTTGGTTAATTTTCTAGAACAATAGCTCTGACAGTAGTGCGGCTGCGAACGACAGGTTATGTTATCATTTCTATGCATAACGCATAATCATTTCTAGTTCACAGGGACTTGTACAGTGGACGCTTCACAGAAACGGGTGTAACTGTTGACATGGCCGAGTTTTCTTTAAGGAGACGTTTATTTAATATTTATGGAAGGAGTCCGCAGTGTCAGCACTTTGTAACAGTCAAGATTTCAAGACACGGGAACGTCTTCGGGACGGAAGAGTTTACGGTAATGCTTTGTGGATTCTCTGTAACATGATAAGCTGGATTTTTTGTCTTATTAACTGTAAGAGAGAGATAAAAAAAAGAAAAAAAAGAGAGAGGTTGGTGAGGGCTGTTTATAGCTGCTGTAACGCAAGTGATAACAGGAACCAACTTGTTTCGCAAACGTTTCATCAGATTACAAGTGTGTCATTTCATTCTTTAATTAATTAAAAATTATAACTGCTGGTAAATTGCAATTATCATCACTTTCTGGGAGGTAACTCCACATCATGCATCACATCACCTTGGCATTAATTACTTCCCTATAACAGCATGCCCGAAGGGTCTTATTCTTTAAATAACGTAGAAGAAAAGGCTGTTTAACATGAATTTACTCTCTAATATTAGTCAATACTAAGCTAAACAAATGACTCTTATTTTAGTCAAAACTTTCCGTAATGATCTCTAGAACTTTAAAGCTTTAAAAAAAAAAATTAAAAATGTAAATTTCACAGCAAAATCAGCTCATTATGTTGGTATGAAAGGCCTGTGGCACAGCATAAGGGTTAGAAGCGGGGGTATGTGAGCAATTTGTTTGTGAGAGTATGTTACCATGCGTGGGCAGACAGAGACTGGGGGCGGATAGTGTGGCATCACTGGTGTAGGCTGAGTATAGGTTCTCGCTGGAGGGTGAGGGCTTGAAAGCCTGGAGCAGGGGGTCGCTCCCTGTCTCTCCCAACCCACTGGGGGCATGAAAGGACTGCTGGGTCGGGTACACTGAGGGAGCACTTTGAGTTGAAAAAGTGGTGCTCCCTAATACAGACACAGACACACACACACAAAGACACACACACACACACAGACACACCAGCTTGTAATTTCCAAGGCCATGTTATTCTGCAGAACACATAATCAGCACCCACTTCGTGTTTTCTGGTGTAGAAGATGGTGGAATAAAAGCGTACCGGGATGAACCGGGCTCTTACTGCCCTGAGAACTTGTGCGGCTCGACTTGCTGCTTTTGCTCTTGGTGGGTCGGCGCCTGCGGCCAGCCAGATTCACTGCGGGTGGGTTTATGATGGCGGGTGGGACTTTGCCAACTCGGGCAAAAAGGGCATCGATTTCCTCTTTCTGACGAGCGTACAGCGCCTGACTCTCCATCATGTGCCTGACAATACAATAACAAGAGATACATGGAACATCTTAGACCTCAGCAAGAGAATCGCTTATTACACAGAGAGTTGGGCTGAACAATATAATAATAATAATAATAATAATAATAATAATAATATCTCAATACAATAGTATAAAGTTTTCTGAGATGTATAGTGGGTATTGTCTCAGGAACTGTTCAGTTCAGATGAGAAAGAAAACAGAAAAGTGAATGAATAAATAAATAAAATTAAAGTAAACGAAGAAATACGATATAAGGAACAAAAGGAAATTAAAAAAAAAACAAAAGTAATATCTTAATGTGTTAATTGATCATGTGATTATTAAATTTATGATTTAGAGCACTGCCCTCTACTAAATATGTATATTAATTTTTAAAAATTCTGAAAAAACTAATAAGCCTAAACTCCAAAACCAGGTAACTGTATTAAGTCCTTTAATTTGTAAAATGTAATTTCAGACCAATTAGGATGTGTAAAAGAGGTGCAGGCATGATTCTGCATTTTTCCATGATATAGCGTCACTGTTTTGCTGCGACACTGTTAGCAAAACCTCAACAAAACTGAGCATTGTGATGTATATAGTATAGTAAAAACATGTCTTTAAGTAATATATTTTTTTCATGGGCAGTAAAACAGAAAGAAAAACGTACTTCTCGCGTAGCTTGCTGATTTCCTGTTTGAAGTCCTCGTCTTCAAACTCGGAGTCGTTATCGCTGCTGAAGTAGGAGTTAAAGGAGTTGTTCATGCTCATCAGGCTCTTGCCCTCAGGACTGAGTGCAGGGCCATTGCCCATAGCTGGAGGACTCTGGTATGGTGGTTCTGGAGACTCTGCATCCCCAGGCGTGAGAGTTATTGGCTCGTCAGGGGCTTGACTCACAGAGAAACGACCCACTGTGGTTTCACTCTTGGTGGTGACCTGGAAGCGGCCGATTGTAGTTAGCTGGCTGGGGGGCGCAGGGGGCAAACCATCCACCACATGGACCCCTGACTCACGCAGAGGAGGAGAGGCCCTGTGCAGTGTGTTCTCAGGACTGGAGAGATTAGAGGACGAGGAGGATGAAGAGGTGGTAGAGGAAGATGAGTCACTGGAGGTGGTAGGAGGCAGCAGGGAAGAGTCATCAGCTGCTAATGACACCTGGAAGTCACGGAGAGAGAAAGAGAACGAGAACAGAAAGAAACCATGAGTCGTCAACGGACATGAAAATTTAATAATGCTGTGAACTTTAAATAAAAGTTATAAAACTATGAACAGAGGGCTGTAGTGATCGTAACCTGAAATCGGCCCAGCTTGAAACCTCCAGGTGCAGACACAGACCCTGGCTCTCCTTCAAGGGAAAATGGAACTGAAAGATTTTATGAGACATTATAAATAATTAAATAACTATTAAGTTGGATAATAGAAGATTCACACCCTGGTCAAGTATATGGCTAAATTTTTTGAGTTTATCATCACATAATTAAATTTTTTTTTTAAGTAAAAGAGGCAGCACACACCTGGCTGCCCTCCAGCAGGCATCCCTGTATGAGAGGACTGCAGAAGAAAGAGAGAAAAGATGAGAATTACATGTCATACATCATTACATGTCATGCACACACAGCACAGAGATCACTGCAGTATAAAAAGCAAAGCTTTAGCTAAGCCCATGCTGGTCTTGTCCTCTATGCTGTGTGTTTTGACTTTTTGTCTTACACAACTTCATGAACATACAGTATTGTGCAAAAGTATTAGGCACCGTATTTTTTTAGTACAAGCTTTGTTATAGATTTTTTATTTTATGACTTCTACATTATCAAGTCGGCACAAAAAGCATTTTAGATTCTCAAACATTAGTTTTCTAGCACAGAATTAAATGTTACAGAAAAATGTTTGTATGTCATTAAAGAAAGCAGCATATTACGTAAGAAACACTTTTCAGACAAAAAACACAATGAATTCCAAAGGGTTTTGCTTAGTGATCAACCGATAATCGGTTTTACCGATATTTTTCCCGATATTTAAGCATTTTTCCATAATCGGATATCGGTTTTACCGATAAATGGCGACATCTTGTGGGCGTTTTGAGAATTGTGCACAGGACCACCATAGCAGCGCCATTGCAGCTGAGGGGAGACGAGTCAACAACTGTGTGCACAGGTAAAGTATACTTGCTTTGCTTTAATTAATAAACTTTATTTAACATAACAGCCATTAATGCACAAATGAGATGTGTTACATAAATGCTTGATATGTAGTTTAAGCAGCTAACCCTAACCCTAGGCATTTAAATTGAAAAAATTGTTATAAATAAATCAGTTCAGTGGTGTTATCATTGTGTAAAAAACAGAAGTACAACAATAAATAAATATCGGTTCTGCATATCGGTTATCGGGCACATAAACATGCAAATCGGTCAAACTCTAGATTTGCTGCAAAAATAAGAAGCGAGTTCGAAAGTCAAAGTGTCCAGAAGAACTGTGTCTGGTTCTGCAAGATGCTCAATAAAACTTACCAGCTCATTTCCTTATAAAACTGCACTAATTGTACCGGAGACTACTATTTTTATTTTTATGTCACACCAAATATTGACTTTGTTTCATTTACTACTGTTTACTGCTCTTTACGGTATTTTTTTAAAAAGGTAGAAACATTTAATTTCATTAATTTGAAGGCATCTTTGCTCTACAGCATTTCTTTGCCTAAAACTTTTGCACAGTACTGTACATATCCATGATTGTCTAGCCATTTTATTAGTTAGTGTGTGCTGTGCACCTGGTGTGCGACGCTGCTAACAGACACCGTCTCGGGGCTCAGAGCTCGTCTCAGCTGGGCATCCAGATCCTCCAGGGGCTGCTGGGACTGAGGAACAACCCGGGTAGCCAATTAGTAAGTGGTCTGCATTTATATAGTTCCTTTTAGCCTTAGCGGTTCTACATAGCGCTTTACACTGTTTCTCATTCACCTATTCACACTCGCACACATGCAAGGCGCTAGCCTGAAATTGGGAGCAACTTCTTGGGGTTCACTGTCTTGCCCAAGGACACTTCGGCACGTGGGCCGGGAATCAAACCACCAACCCTACGATTAGTGGACAACCCGCTCTCCCACCCGAGCCACAGCCGGCCACAATTAGCGATGTCCGTTTAGTCACATCGTACAAAAACACAAACACAACTGTACACTAACACATCATGAGAAAAAGCAGCTTAATTATGTTCTGCGAAAAAAAAACAGGGCTTTAATGCAAGTCTCGAGTGTGAGGCTGAGCTTTTTGGACGGATACACGTTGTTCTGAATCAAACAGTGAAGTCCTTTTTTCAGTCTCATTTTCCACTTCATTTTTTTTTTTTTTAAACAGGGAAATTAAATGCTCTGTTTAAGTGTTTGATCTGTTCTGAAGCAATTTGTACTAAGTGGCTTTGAGCCATGGAAATTCACAGCTTCTTTCAGAAGCAAATGATCGCATCTAAGTGTGATGATGATTTAAGGAAAGTCTTTTATATGCATGATTTACATCTCAGGGATATGAACGGATAAAGGGCTTTCTTTAAGACTGCAGATTTAAAATTTTTAGTGCAGTACAAGTAATTAAATATCCAAAGAAAAACCCTATGTAAAATAATTCCCTCCCACCATTTCCTAAACTGCTCAGAGAGAGAGAGAGAGAGAGAGAGCGAGCGAGAGAGAGAGAGAGAGAGAGAGTTAATAAGAATCACAGGCTTAATGAGGTTCACAGAAATGTGATGCCATGCAAAATTGATATTAATCCGATTAGCAAGCTCTTCACATGCCTCACTTGTTTTTCAGGACAGCGGAAGAGAGAAGACGTGTAGAGAGAGAGAGAGAGAGAGAGAGAGAGAGAGAGAGAGAGAGAGAGGCAGGAGAGAGGGTGAGCCAAGTTTAACATGGTGAGGAAAGTATAAGACTAAACAACAGAAGTGAAGCACTGATAGAAAGGGAAGAATAATGCACCTGAGTTAGACAAGGTCCCGGGAAGAGAGGCGGGTGTTCTGTGGGTGGCGTGCCGGCCTGCTCGGAGCCGACAGGCAACACCTAACGAGATGAAGATGAAGATCAAAACCACAGCATTTGGTACCAGAAAAGGCCACTGTGCCACCTACAGGCCACATGCAGCTTACAAGAGGAACAAGACCCACCCTTAAACTTGCAAGACAATATGGAGACATTTAAAATCTATTTCACTAAAAACATCTGGTACTTGGGTTTTATTACTGTGTTGTATTATGTCCTAAAACATTTTCCCTCCAGGGATCCCTTCAGTTCAGATTTATTTTATTAATATAATCCAACTATTTAATTATTAGGCTCTTTGTTTAAATGTTAAATGTGTGCAATAATATTTTGCCTATTTATTGGAGCCTGTTATTCCTGATCTTTCCACTCACAGAGCAGTTCAAGTTATTTATTTATTGGCTTGTTTGTTTTTGAGTTATTGAGGTTTAGATTAAACAGTTAGCTTAATAAAGGATGTAGGAGTATTTAATATTATACCACAGTGTTGCTGAATGCTCCATTCAGAGGGTGTTGATTAATTTTCTATAACAGCATCAGTTCTGACGTTAACAGGGTTTTTTTTTTCCTTTTCTTTTTAGTATCACCTTCAACAACAACTTGTAGGGTGGATGCTCCACATAAACGGATTTTAAAAAGCATGTAATTGTAGATATGGTGAGGTTTTCTGTGAGTATATATTTATTTAGCATTTATGGAAGGAGTCTCTGGTGTCGGTGCTTTGTAACTGTAAAGTTAAGTCTTCAGGGCAGGAGTTATCGCATTCTGGTTTCTCAGTTACGTACAAAGCTGCATTTTTTTGTCCTATTAACTTTGAGGAAAAAAACGAGAGGCTGGTGCATGTTTATAGCTGCTATAATATAAGTGATAACAGGAACTAACTTGCTTTGTGCATGTTCCAAAAGATTGTATGCAATATAAACTGATAAAAATATGATGCGTGTCATTCTTCAATAAATAATGACTGTGGCACAAGAGGAATACACACTTCAGGATGTGCTGCAATCGGAAAATAACCGACATAACGGTATTATTTTCCGATAAAAGCGCATCCCCGAATGTTTCATTTCCCACATAATAAAATCACATGCATTAGATCTTGTGTGGAAGCCATGGTTGTGTGTGGTGTTAAATAGCAGAATAGTCATTCCATAGGGTGTTAGTGGTTCTACATAAAGAGGTTTCTGACAGAGAAAGGAAATTAATGTTCATGTCAGCTGATGTTATAAGTTTTGATGTTTGGTTCTAACACCCACATCCGGACACAATGGCCACTCACCGGCAATCGGGACAGCGGAGTTTTGCTGACAGGGGTGGCACTAGTGACCGGGGTGGTCATAGGAGAGCTCAGAGGTAAGCTAGTGGGAGGAAGAGGGGTGGCGCTGGAGGTGGTAGGGGAGGAGGTGCCGGGAGCAGCTGGCTCTGTGGCACTGGTGTCGGCCGGCCCGGAAGGAGGGCCGGCGCCCACGTCCATGAAGAGTGAGCGCAGCTTCTTGTCTAGAGCGTGGATGTCATCAATGCCTGGGGTTTTGCTCTGAGGGTCGCTCTCACACTCTGTGCAGTGGGAATGGCTCTGATTGGGCAGTGTGGAAGGCTGCGGTTGGCTGTGAACCAGAGTGGGCTGCACAACAGGGGCACTGCTGGTGACTGGCACCTGTGGCAAAGAGGCGGTGACCGGGAGTGGCGCAATGACACTAGGGGTGAGCTGAGGAGTTTGAATGGCTGTGCTGGGGGCAACAGGAGGGGTGATTTGGGCTATGCTGGAAGCAACAGTAGGTTGTTCTGTGATTCCACCAGGAAAAGAGATCACATTGTTAATAATGGGAGCGTGCTGGCAGAGTGGAGCAATGCTACTCGGCACTGCTGTGCTGATAGTGGTGTGTACTGGGACCATCGGCTGGGGAAAAACAGCAGAAGGGGCTGAGGAAGGCGGAGCTGAGAAAGGCTGAGCCGTAATACCAGTCACAACAGGCTGACTGACAGGCATCTGAGGAAGCAAGGAGACCACCACAGGAGTGAGTGATTGAGGAGGAGAGGAGGACGAGGAGGAGACTGTCAGAGGAGGGCCAGCTAGCTCAGAGGACTGTGGTGGAGATGACAGCATCGTAGTGGAGGACAGAGGCAAGGAGTTGACTGCAGGTAACAGTGGAGGAAGGGAGGTGTTGAGAGTAGGGGGCGCTGTGCTCGGCCCAGGGTCATACTGTCCCTGACGCATCTCAGTAAACGCCTGCTGCAGAGAAAGCGTCGAGGCGGACTGAGACAGACCCATCGCAGGCAGTCCTGCTGCTGAGAAATACACATATAATCATATTTGTGTTGTTGGGTAACCAGCCCCTTAAACCAAAGTCAAAAAGATTATTAAAATCACATTGTGGCAAGAAGTCATACCGTCTGTGAATGATGGATTACAGTGTGATATTACAGTTATTTTGATAACAAGTCATGCATCAGCCAAACATGAAAAAAGATTTCCGCTTACGTGCTGCAGGCTGCTCAAAAATAGGTGCAGGGGTTTGAACCGCGCCGAAGAATTGTTCCTTCAGTCTGGACTCAGGAACAGGACTGACGATGAACCTGCGGCCCGCCGAGGTCACCACCTGTGTAGTGGTACTCGCACCAGCACCTGGACGAAGAGTGGAGAGTCAAACTAACTTTTCTGAAAATAACAGATAAGGCATGAAAAGGTACTGGGATTGTAAGTTTCTACCTGGCTGAAGAGGTGTGTATGGAGCGGTCATCTGCACTTCAGGATTGCTTACAGTCTGGGAACAAAAGCAAGACCATTATTAAACAGTTTTCTATCACGGCATGAGGTGAAGATGTTGTACAAAGCAGCAACTGCAAAAACTGTCAGCCTCTAACTGTAGATTAAAGTAAGAACAGATTGTGTAAAGTCCGATATAGTTAGTAAAGAGGCTCCAGATGTTTTGGATGCAGTACCTGGCTGCCTTCCCTTTCAAGACCCCTTTCATCTGCAGTCTCGATGACCTCCCGAACCTGTTCGATAAAGGACTCTCGCTCACTCTCCAGAATAAACTCGCTCTCAACCTGGTGAGAGAACACACAGTTAACACAATATACAATGGACAAACCTGACTAAAACACTGTGTGAATTTGAAAGAAAGAAAAAAAACCACCATACATTCCACCCATGACCCTAATTAACCTTCATTTTCCTTTTGTTTTTCAATAGTGATGCCAAAATACTAAATTTAATTAAGTGAAACAAAATCAGTGTTCCAAACACTAGCCCTTAATTAGGTTCTGTTGTTCCTGGAATTTGGGATTTTATTCAATCTTGAGCCATCATGAGAATTCATTTATGGCTGTATGCCTTTGACAGTGTGTCTCAGTACAAACATCTGGTCAGTGCTTAAAAAAAAAAAAACACAAACAAACAAAAACAATACATTTTCGTCCAATCCACTAGAAAATCAGATCTGATGATAAGGACCAGTATGTGTGGTGGTTACCATGATCTGAGCGATTTCCTCAGGATTATCTCCGTCCAGGTCGAATTTGAAAGTCACCATTTTCCTGTTGTGTGTTTCCAGCTGACACTCGGCAACCCTGTCGCCCATATTAGAGATCTAAAAGACAAACATCAGAAGTGCAGTTAAGTCTAAATAAAACAAAAACAAAACAAACTGTATTTGATGAAGGAAATGGAACAGTGCCGTGGACGTACATTGAGCACGTTAAGTTTGGCTTTGGTGGTCTTGTCGTGGCGGGAGCGGCTGCGTACAGATCTGCGCTGGTGCCGTTTGGTTGAACGACCCTCATGCCTGCCGCTGGTCCCGCCCTCGTTTCCGTCACTCATGCCAGACGCCACATCAGAGTGGCTGCTTAGGGGAAAGAAAAAAAAGAAAAGAAAAAAAAACCACACACACACAAAATGCATTTTAAAGGAGATGGACAGCTATGCAGAACTAAACATGCTAAGTAAGGAATAAAAAACTTCAGGACATGCTGCTATAGGAAAATAATCAACAACAGGATGGTGTGATGCAGCCCAGTGTGAAAAGGAGTTACTGTTACCACCTTCAAGCTGTTTAATTCCCAATAGCAGCACATCCTGAAGTGTTTTATTCCTCTTATATCAAAGCAATTTGCCAATGATCTGCACATATTTTTTGTCCATTTATAGTTACATTTTATGCTATGGAACATCTGCAAAACAAGTTTGTTTATTTATTTATATTATAGACCAACATAGTTTAGTTATATTAGTCAGATTATTGTTTCTTCACACTTTTTATTCTCTCTCTTGAAGTTAATAAGACAAAAGTCAACTTATCATTTGAGAAAAACTGAAAAGTGCCTCTGAAAAGTCCTCTGTCCTTAAAACTTTCCCATGTTGTAAAATGTATCATTACAAACCGGTAAAACTGGAGACTCCTTCCATAACATAAATGTTTATCAAACGTCTCCTTACAACAATCTTACACGTTTTATGTAAGGGATAATCCACAGCTAGGTGTGCGTTACACGATTTTAATGCACGACATGGAGGCTCCCAAGGGAGCGGAGGTGGTTGCCTCCGCGGAGTGAATTAAAATGGTGTAACGCACACCTAGCCGTGGATTATCCCGCTTATACCACGGTCACTTGCCAACATTGACAAGTTAAATCTGTCATTGATGTTTGCAGCACAAAATTTGACCGAAAAGATAAAAATAACGGTTAATTTTCGTTAGTTATTTTATATACGGGTCGTTAGATCTAGAATTCCACCCGCTCTAAATCATACACAGAGATAAAGTAGTGCTATAAGATTACATTTATTTGAATGAATTATAATAAATAGTTATTAGAGAGAGAGAGAGAGAGAGAGAGAGCGAGCGAGCTAAAGAATGAGCGAGAGAGAGACTGTGCGTGTGTCTTATGCAGTCTGTCTACTAATAATGAAATTGTGAGTTTAACTGTATGTTACTATGGTTACAGTTGTTTATAAGCAGCGCATTAATTTAGAACAGTGATTATACTGACCGGAACTACCTGTGGTATACATGGATTTAACGCACACCTTCTAGCCAATCAGAATCGAGTATTCCAACAGACCATGGTACAATAAACCTTATATGTTTTAATAAGAGCATTTTTTTTGTTTGTTTGTTTATTATTAGGTGTGGATAATGTGGAGCGTCCGATGTACAAGTAAATAAAGTAAGTAAACAAACCGTTACTATAAAAAAAGGATACTGTGTTAGAATGGGCCCGTGAATTTAAAACTGTGATTTGAATTACAGCCGAACTTCTGTCTGAGCTGCTGTTATAGAAAATTAATATCAACACCTTCTAATCAATCAGAATTAAAACTTTAAGAGTGATGTGGCATGAATAAGGTATAAAGAAAGTGGTAAGAGCTTTACCTTTCCATTCCGCAGGGCACTGCTGGAGCCTGAAGCTGTGACAGATCTGTAGTCTGAGAACCGGTCTGGGATGCCTAGAATGGAAAATAACAAAAACTCAACAACCACCTCAAGATAAGACACAAGCACTGAGTAGGACGAGAGACTGAGTAAAAAAATAAATAAATAAAAACACGAAATTAGGTGTAGGTGAAGGCTGATGTATCAGTCATACTTCTGATCTGTGTGTTTACTCCATCACAATGAAAATTATGATACAAAATGGTCTAAGCAGCTTACATATATGAATAACAACCAAAGGAATACAAGTTAAAACCAAAAGGAATCAAATGTACTGCAAATTCATTGCAACTCAATAACATGGTCAGCTCAGTCTGAGGTGGTTTGGCACGGCATCCTTTCCAGAGGTACCTGAGCCGGGGAGTCTGATGCTAGCCCGGGCTGCTCAGTAGGGGTGGGGACAGTAGCCACACAGATTGTTGGCACAGTGGTCGTGAGCTGCAGAGGAGGAAGCATCGTTTGGGGCTGCAATGACACATTGAGCAGCGCTGAGGGAGACGCAGATGGTACGGTTCCTGGTGCCGGGGACGAAGGAACTGATGAAGCCACCACAAGGAGCGGCTGCTGTCCCTGGGCCACTGTTAGTGGGAGCGACTGAGCAGGGGGCAGGAAGCCCAGGCCAGGCACAGACGGCTGGGAGAGATAGGAGGGGGGCAGTGGGGTAAGTGTGACGATCGGTTGGAAGAAGGGCGAAAGATCTGGAGTCTGGACAGGCTGGATCGGAGGGGGCGATGAAGGCTGCAAGGCCAAATTCAGTAAGGGAAGAACACGGTTCCGTTTAGGCACGACCAATCAATCAATCAATAAATAATTCAAACAGAACAAACTAGCAGGGATCAGCATAACATCATGCCTCAAGCATAAACACGACAGCACTGAAAATCCATTTCAACTTGGGGAAAAAAAAAAAAAAAAAAAAGACGTGCCACTCCGAGTGCCAAAACAGTCCTGAGTGTTCGCAAAACCAATCTACGTAACAGGCACGACAAAAATAATGAACAAACACACTAAACACACACACACACGGTGGGTTAATGCACACCAAACCATGGTGGTGAAGACTAAAGTGAGCGTCCACCCAGAATGACTACCTGCACCAGAGCGAGCTGAGTCGCCTGGTATTGGAAGAACAGACGCTCCACACACGGCGACGGTGACGGGGACACAACCCTAGGACTCGACTCACTAACACACTGTTGACAACCATGCAAACACACACACACAAACGGGCAGCATGGCAAGAGACGGGTCAGAACTGAACCCACACACTTGGGTTATATATATATGAAGTGTATGAGGTTCAGGTCCAGATGTAATGTTCTCAATAAGAGGAAATAAGGTTTAAAGGCGCAGATAATGGCACTAAAGCACTATTCGGACGGGATTAGTTTTCTAAATGTAATTCGAGTTTCGATTCTCATCACCCGACGTCTGTGATTCCACGTACCGATTCAGACGGGACTAACATCTCCGTGTTTATTGCAGAGGTCGAAGTGTCCGTTTTGTACATCTGGGCGTCGCAGAAGATCACGTGCTCTGGATGCGTGCATAAGTACTTTTAAATTTAAAAAGTAACATTTCTTAATGTATCGATTTAATTTTAATTTATTAAAATTTGTTATTAAAAAAAAGTACTAAAATAAACTTCACATGATTTTGTAGAACTGGCTGCTTATAATAAACCCACTGAAATAAAGACGTGATTACTGATATAATTAAAACATTATATAATTGAGTGCAGAAATGAAGGTGAGTAATCACCCAACACTGATATCACAGCGGCCAGTCTGAACAATTTATGTGATTTGGCTCTTCTTGTTGATTTTATTTTTTATTTCTTCACCGGGTAGCAAAAACATGTACATCCATACTGAATTGCACGCAGAAAACACGCGTGTAAGAGCTTCTACGGTAATTCACGTTGGCCAAAACACAGAAGGAAAAGCGTTAAAAAGAAAAATTCTTGAGCAATCACAGACATTCGCATTCGTATGGGATTAGATTTCTCAGAGGATCACCGAGTTAGCCGAAAAACAGTAGGTAATTTGCTCTGGAATTTTTACTGAGGTTTGTGTGAGAAAAACACAGACTTTGGACGGGATTAAAATCGTGAGGCACGTCTGTGAAACACAAATTTCTCTAACGTCCCCCTTTAAAACTAGTCCAGTCCGAATAGTGCTTAAGGCAAAGATTAAGTGGTACATAATGAGAATCGTTTAGTGTATTAAATTAGTTACAGCTGAAAATAAACAGACCGAGGCGCTCTAAAACACTGATGAGCCACACACACTCTGAGTGCGACACAGTCACACGGGTTTACCATTTAAAAATGCAACGAGTGAAAATAAAATCTAAATCTTCTTTGCGGTGTCAGTTTGGTTGCATTTTTAAGACCTTTGAAACGTGAATTTAAGACATTTTAATGCTGATTAAGGCCTTATTTTTACATTAAGGAATTTAAGACATTTTAAGAACCCGCGGAAACCCTGATATAGATCTGGGACTTTGTGAGCTTATCTCTGGGAATAGTGTGAATGAGAAATTTGTGTTAACATTAGTAATGTGAGTGTGTGTGTGTGAGATACCTGTGTAGCAGGAGACCCAGGCTGGATGTGTGTTTGGGCGATGCTTTGTAGGCCTGAGCTGGCAGGCTGTGGTTGAGGAGGCTGCTGCTGCTGCTGAGGCAATGAGACGGTGGTCTGCTGAGAGGCAGGGCTCAGAGAAACCTGCTGTGGAAGCACCAGGAGCACAAAGAGCAACAGTCACATATAAGAAGCAGACAAACTGACATTTTAGCATGTAGCACACATGGAAAAGTAGCCTTATCCAACCAAGTTCTCCTAATTAAAGCCGCAGTCACACTAGAAACTGTTCCTGTCTTTAAAACCTAGCACAAGACGATTAGAAATGAAAGAGACCTCAGTTTTTGGTGCAGTTAACAATCCTGCAACACTAGTAAATAACAACTATATATAACTATTCCCAAAGGTGGGTTAGAAAAGATGGATAACTAACTGAACAATAATCAGTAAGGAATCGTTCGAGCATCCCAATAACCAGACCAACAACTGATTGCATCGATATGAAATAATTTATAGTCGAGATGAGAATTATTATATAAAACCTAATGCCTGTATCCTCTATTATGGATCTTTTGAAGAAAAAAAAAACAAACAAAAAAAACAACCTTTCAGAGACCAACGTTATTTGTTGTGCTATTAGTATTCAGATCAGAAATCTGTATTGCTTGATTGAGGTAAATTCTATTGAAATTTTGTTTAAAACAATAAGAAGCTAGTGTGACTGGGTGCTTAAGACATTTCTCTTTTTTATCCTCACTACCCTAGTTATACAAGCAGCATTAATCCGTAGAAACGAATGAAAGAAAAAAAAAAAAGACAATATCACTACAGGATACAAGCTCTTTTATAAACACTTCAGGCTAATAGATTTATATAATGGGCAGGGCTGATTCATGATGCACAAAGAAATTGAAAATTGGAGAAGGCCAAGAGTGACACAGCAAAGAGAGGTGTGTGTGTTGGAGAGAGAGAGAGAGAGAGAGAGAGAGAGAGAGAGAGAGAGAGAGAGAGAGAGCGAGAGAGAGAGAGAGAGAGGGGGTGGGGGGGAGGATATAGAGTGGTGGTGATAGTGGGTTTGGGGGAGTTTCTCTACCTGCGAAGGGACTGCTGGGATGTAGTAACCTCCATACTATAAGAAAGAAATACAACACAGTGTAAGAGATAGATAGATAGATAGATAGATAGAGAGAGAGAGAGAGAGAGAGAGAGAGAGAGAGAGAGAGAGAGAGAGAGAGAGAGAGAGAGAGAGGGGGGGGGGGGGGAGAGGGGCATCTCTGGAGTCCACAGCTTTCACACGCAGGAGAGAATTCGGAGAAAGAAAATAAAAGAATGCATTTGCTTTGCCCAAACTGGCCTCTTTAATAACTAAACTGGCTAAATGTGCAGTAAATCATCGTACCTGTGGATTGACCAGGTCGCTCCAGGGTGTGGCCTGGGCGTTGGTCGAGACCATAGGAAGAGTGGTACTGGACTGGGGAGGCAGAGCCTGCTACAGTATGGACAGCGAGAGAGAAAGAAATAGGAAAGGAGGCAGAGAAAGATGGTAGTGTGGAAACAGATACAAACAAAAAGAAAATTCATAGTCAGAATAACATTAATTACAAACCAGATAACTGACATGGATTAAAAGACATGTATACACAAAGCGTGACCCTTCTGAGGAACCACAGTGGCGCTCAGATGAGACCTCGCTCTTGGTACATGCCTCGAACATTTCACACACAGACGGCATCATATGTTAGTCTGGCAGTGAGTAGGGCTTCATGCATGTGGAACTCTAAAGATGATTCAGAGCTTTAAGTGACTGTTAACACTGAAAAAGTGCACAGGTTGTGCTCGGTGCTGCTGTAAACACACCCTGGAATACATTTGGATTACGCTAGCTTACACACTTTTCCATCATGGAAGGGTGTGAGAGAATGAACCCTTAGAAAGCTGTAGGCAAGTATACTTGTCTCCCTGCCTCTCTGTCGGAGCGTACAAGTATAGTTGCACAAGGCAGTTTTGCCTTACCTTGGCATTCTGCCTCCTATCAAAGAGCTGTATAGAAGCAAAAAAATTTCCCCAAGCAGATGAGATGGAAAAAGTCAAGAATTAAAAAGAAAAAAAAAAAAAAAGAGGAGGCGAGAAATGGAATTGCAGGATAGCACTGATGTCAGATTTCTAAGGGTTAATATGAACGAACTCTCAAACTGAAGGCAAACCTAAATCCATTACAATAACAAATTATACAAATTCTTCATCACTGTATGTGTCCTCAACAGAAACATAATAAGCAAATTAAAAAATATTATACCATTTTAACCATTTCCAGCCAACTACAACAAGGCACCAGCTCTAGAAAAGCAGGAGTTATTAACAAATCAATATATTAAAAAATATACAAACAAAAACAATAAATGTGGCTGAAATGACTAGCTGCAATATTAAATAAGCAGGTAAAGGGAATACAATGTGGAGAAGTAAACCTGCTCAAATCCCCAATTTTTGTTGTATGTTTGCATGTGTTTGAAAATGCAAATTCTCCGTTTCCTCTGGAAACCACTCTTGTATCACAATTTATCATTCATTCATTCACTTATTAATAAATAAATAAATGAATTAATAAATAAATAAATAAATAAATAAATGTTCCCTTCAGGGTAAGGATCTCCATTCAACTTTGAATTTGCATGTTAATGTTACAGATATACAGTGAACATTTAATATACCATATATCTTCAAACGCACACATCATATATCTGTTTATATGAACATACACACAAAATAGTACTTACTTATATAAAACCTTCAGGAAAATAAACAAGACAAATGAAAGGACAACGCGACAACAATTGTCTGGTAAACAAAAACAAAAAGAAACGACCATAAATGTCTCAAAAAGACAAGGAGATTTCAGAAGGCAGGTTTACTTGCACTTTCCCCAAAGAGTCCCCCACATAAATTACAACCTTGTATTGACCTATGCATGGCTGGAGAGGGTTAAAACCACAACCACAGGGACAAACTGAATCAGTGAGAGAGAGAGAGAGAGAGAGAGAGAGAGAGAGAGAGAGAGAGAGAGAGAGAGAGAGAGAGAGAGAATGGGGGGGGGTTCAGGGAGGAGAGTAAGAAGAGCGTTTGGGTGTAATCACCAAAGCAGAACCCTGTAGGCTCAGAGCAGTCTCCTGGTAGGAAAGCTCAGGCTGGGTGGTGCTTTGTCGGGCCCAGGTGCTCTGTAGAGTGCTGATATGAGAGCTGGATGGCTCAGACGGAGGGATGAAGAGATAAGACTGGTGAGTGGGAGGGTGGCCATCACATGTTCCGCTCCCTCTTTCGGACGTGTAAAGCTGCGTGGTTGTCTGGGGGATGGACTGAGCGAGCGAGGCATCCAGACCCGGGCGTCCTGTGTGCGGCAGAGGCGGCGAATGAAAGTCTCCGGTGTCGGATGACGTCACCGAGTCGCTGGAAGGATCCGGGCTGCGCTCTTTTTGAGCGTGGAGCAACAGCAGGCTTCCTGGAGGCAGTGGCATCTCCGGGCTCATGTAGCTCCCCAGCTCCTCAGTGACTGGCTGCAGCCGACTGCACGGTGCCGTGTTTCCTGACGCCTCCTCCAGATTGAGCTCCATGGAGCCGCGCCGGGCTCGGAAAAGTCTCGCACCCAGCGTTCCCGGCTCTGCTTGGATGTTGTGCATGTGGAACTCGAAGGCAGTGCCAGGATCAGGAGTGTGTGCCAGCACTGGTGGGGCAGAATGAGGAAATGACGGGTGAGGCTGGTAGCAGGATTCTTGGGCCATGCTAACGGGTGCTGGCTGAGGGATGGGACTGTGGTTCAGGCGCATGAGGCTCGGGACGTGTGGGTGTAGGTAGCCCGGGCAGGGCTGAGGGCTCTCGTACGCCAGACTCGCAGCAGCAGCCGCCTGCATTTGCTGGTGGAAGGTGAGCTGGTTGAGCTGATGTGCTGTTATCGGGTATCCACTGTACGCCATGGCCTCCAAATGGTCCAGCAGGACGGCCTGGTTGAGACTCAGTCTACGCACGGCCTCCTCCTGCTCCATTCGGATGTCCTTGTAGCTCTGTAAGGACTCCGTTGAAGCCTGCATTTGCTCGGCCAGTCTATGAGCCGCTATGTTCGGTAGCAGAAAGTGTGACGGCTCATGAGCTTCGATGCTAGAGAACGGGTGGAGGCTGCTCCCATAGCTGCGGTAGGCCGGCTGAAAGTGGCGTGTATGGGCCTCTAAGATGGAGGTGCTCTTGCGGCGCTGCACGTTGAAGCCTTTGGGTGAGAAGGACGGCGGTGGGGAGAAGGAGATGGGCCGCTCAGGGATGGAGGGGAAAGAGAGCGGCGGGTCAGACACACCCGAGCCCCCTCCACCGCCATACGGCTGAGCCAGTGACTGCGGCTAAAGTGACAATAATAACACATGGCATCGTAGTGAGGTAGCAGAAGAAATGCAGCATCAAACAAATACACAAAGAGCAAGAGAAACAGAACATGTATGAGAGAAAATACAGAGAAATAATACAGCAGATACAGCAGGAAACTCATCACAAAGCAAAGAAACCTCAAGAATGTAGCACAAAGATATGAAATACATTTAAAAGCAGGAACGTACTGTAGCAGTATATAGGTGTGAAATTAAATACAGACATGGAAAAGGTTGCGCAGCTCCAAATTCGCTGATTGCTGATGCTCTGGTGATAAAAAATACATCCACCAGGGGAGCAGCAGTCAGTCCTAGTTTCCAGAAGAACGCAAAACCCGTACGTATCTGTATTTAATGTGAAAAGGAGCGCTCATGGTGGGCCGGCTTCGGGAACACAAGGCAAACAAGCATCTGAAAGCATCAAAACAAAGATTTTCACTTTATACCATTTGATCACTAACACTACTTCGCGTTAAGACTTTTACACTAATGCGTAGTACAAAGTGCTTTCTAACACTCTGAGAAATATAAGAGCTAAGGTTCCTGGTCAATAACTTGTCTATGACTCACTCATTTACAATGCTTATTAACTCGTATTGGCTGTTCGAGGCAAAATGCCCATTTTACCCAACTCTAAAAATGATTTTCATCTGTTTATTTATATTACTAGCATGATTTTCTGGGTTATTTTCTCCCTAGAGATTTTATATTATAGTTATATTATATATTTATATGGGGTGGGGTGGGGACGTATGTGGTAGGTTAAAATGAATGTACTTTTATCTAAGTGGGCCAGTGAGAGATAACGTTGCTAAGTAATGAACATGAGGGTTAAAACTGTTCAGTTATTTAGACTGAATGTGCTGTGTCACTGAGGCTGAAAAAAGGCAGTGAATGCTGCTTTAAAGGGACAGACACCACCTCTGTAAGAAGAGCACAGAGCTCAAGCACAAAGTAAAATGTAGAGGAGCATTTATACCATATATTTAATTCAACTTTATCTGAATTATTACTATAGATCATTAATTAAATGTGAATTGTGAATGAATCAGGTACAACAACAATAATAACAATAATAATCATAATAATCATAATAATAAAGAAATAAAGCTATTAATTTTATGTAGGATTTGTACTTTTAAATAGGAACTAAAAAGGTCTTAGAATTAAAGAAATAAACTCTAATTGCAGCCGCCAGTTCCCTATTTTCGGATGCCAGTGCCTGTGTGTGCCGCTGAGGCCTGACCCATCAGGACGCTCCTGCTTCACCCAGACACACTAACATACAGGGCTGGCAAAGAGTGCTGGGAGGCTGGCACGGCGCCGGGGTAACACACACTCCAGTGCCTTGGACAGACGGCCCGCAAACGTCTCGGCGTCTGACATCCCCGGTCTGGGTGAGAGCACCGGAGGAGGAGTGGAGGGAAGCTTGGGAGGGTACGATGGAGAAGGAGCACAGGGGAAGCAGGGCACGCAAACGGACATGCTACGACCACGACGCGCAGCGGGAGGTGGAGAAGGCTGCAGGCGAAGGAGGGGGTAGAAATGTAAACGTACAGAAGAACTAATGCAACAGAGTAAAATGGATAAATAACAGAAACAAAAAGTCATGAATAATAGAAGATAAAACCGCAGCACAGAGACGTAAAAAACAAAGAGAGACGCGAACGGAATATGAATCCTCACACACAGATACTTTAGGTATTAATTTAAGTAAGAATACACACTAATAATGAACACTGAATGCTAACATAAGCTTCATTTTGGAGAGGTACTTTAAATCCACCGGACGTTTATATAAATAAATAAATAAATAAAAAGGGAAGGGAAAAAAAAAAAAAACATGTTTACGGTTTGTAAAAATAAATGTTTTTAAAGAAAGACCACTGAAAAATCCAAATATCAGCACTACCCACTACCACACTTCTAAAACGATTAAAGATATTTAAAGATTTAAAGTATTATATATATATATATATATATATATATATATATATATATATATATATATATATATATTACACAGTGCATTTAAAAAAAAAAAACTTTAAGATAACATTTTTAGGGCTGTAAAGACATTTTATAGCACAAAACAAAATAGAAATTAGAAAGAACACATCGAAAAACAAGGACAAATACCAAAAAAAAAAATTATAACAAATGACATGTCAGAAATAACAATGACTACAAACTACCAAGCGATTAAAAAAAGTTAGAGAACATCAGTGCAATGCAGACATCCAGACTCATCATCAGTTTCTCAATGAACAAGTCAGCACCAGGTGTCTCAGATATATTTGATATTTCCAGATTATCATCGCAAACAACCTCAAGAGCACTAAAATTATCACTTTGAAAAATTCCAAAATAAACGTTTAAAAAAAAAAGCATTAATGCGAAGCAAGAGAAGTTATAAGACACTGAAGATATTTTATACATTTAAAAAAAATAAAAAATAAATAAAGTTTACCTAATATCAGATCAAATTCAGTGCCTTTGTTCCTTTTATAAAAAAAAAAAAAAAAAAAAAAAAAAAAAAAAAAAAAAAAAAAAATGTAATTATGTCAAAATAATTATGGATGACAAAAACATGAGATGCTTAATGAAGTCCCCAAGCTCACGGAACAGCATGATTAATTTAATTTCAGAAATATAACCCAAAGTGTGCCGTCATGTCTCTGAGGGTAAGAATAAAAATTGTAAAAATGCGAGTGTCTGGTTTGATAATCAGGACTCATATATATATATATATATATATATATATATATATATATATATATATATATATATATATATATATATATATATATATATATATATATATATATATATATATAGAGAGAGAGAGAGAGAGAGAGAGAGAGAGAGAGAGAGCAGGCACTCAGGGGTGGTGAACTGATGAGAGTCTGGCACTCGGCACATCACTGCTGTCTCTCGCAAAGAACAAAACTAAATGTGGATCAATAAACCAAACATGACACAAATAAGGAACTCAAACAATGTAGAAAATAAAGAGTGTGGGAATGTGAAGGAGAGCCACCATGAGAGTGCACAGGAGCAGTGATACATAATGATAGAGGGTGTGTGTGTGTATGTGTGTAAGAGAGAGAAAGAATGGGCCATTTGAAACCAAACCCATTGGAGTGGTGCTGTTTTTTGGTCAATTTTTGGTCAGTAGATTTGCTGTCTTTCACAGGCATCATTCCTTAAACAAACCATAACCTCAAGCAAACCACGTTACCACAGCATCAAAAGTAAACTGGTTGTTCATGCATCACAAACATTCACACAACCAAACTAGCAGCATATCATGATGCACACGGACCTCATCTAATCCCGAGTCGTGTCTTATTAACTTCTTTATCTTTAACATCTATTGTTTGTGGTTTTCTTAAGGCTAATTCTCGCGATACCCATTTTATATATAGTGAGTTTATCTCTAACCCCTTAACCTCCCAAGAGAAACTCTAGCTTTTCATCATAATAAAGAAGATATATTAGTGAGAAAAAAATCGAAGTAGTGGATGTGATGAGGCAAAATTTAAAACTTGCGAACCATTTACGGCAATATTACGTTGAACTTGGTCTCACGTTGCCTCTCATTTGTTCATAAGAACATTTGGATAATCGCTCAAGATTCTGCTCCTTCTCTGTTTTATAATAATAAATAATATATTTGATCATAATTTGTAAAGATCGGCAGTTTAATTGCTTTTATACCACAGCGCTTTTTGATTTGTCAGTTCTGATTGGTCAGAAGGTGTTGATGTTTTTCTATAAGTTTTCATTTTTATAGTTATAAAACTTCACTTATACAGCGACTGAAATTACTGAAATTGTAATTTTATTTATTTTATTTTTTTTAAGGATAATTTAAGCTAACTTGTTTTGTGGACTTTCTACAATATTTCCACATCATCATTAATCGGACATATGTTATATGCATTTAAATTACGATGCCACTCTATTGCTATATCCATTTCCTATTATTAGTAGCTACTAAAAATATGCCTTAAGTTAAATAAACTGAATAATAAGTAGGGAGTTTAAGGGGTTAAAGCATGAGCTATGAGCTAAATCAAACCCTTAATCACTGTTTTGGCAGAAAATAGCTTGCAAATTGATTAATTACTGGGTCTGCTACTGCTCTAAAGCATAACAAGAACAGGCTGCATGGTGGGAAATAAAACAACACTGAGTCAGACTGAGTCAGACTGCTCTACTCTAAGCTGCTCTGCTGCCTCTCCGTCACTGTGAGTGTGGGTCTTACCATGGGCTGTGAGGGGAATGCAGGGTGCTGCTGGGTAGTTTGCGAGGCAGTGGGGTAGGAGGGCTGTGCAGGCTGCTGCTGCTGCTGGAAGGTCTGATGAGATGCTGCAGGAGAACTATAAGACATGGTGAGCTGACTCAGCGGCGTCTCGGAGAAGACGGATGAACTCTGTCCGCTGTCCACCATACCGTCAACTGGAAAGAGAAAGTGCAGCGTAATGCACACAACATACGCACACACGTCTCCAACTACGGATAAATCTGAATTTAAAAAAAAACAACAACTCAAAATGTGTCTGAATATTAATTAACTTTGCAGTATGTGTCACACAAACTATAGGAGGTGAAAAAGAACACCCTGAAAAGATATTTCACTTTTCATTGGTTACCCTGGATGTATAAATCCGCCATCTTACGTTTCCACAATAACCATTTTAATATGTTTCAAAAATGGCTTCCTATTCACTATATATGCTCACTACATAGCGTATAATAATTATAACCCCTACATTCAACATTAGATTCATAAATGTATTTAAGATTCAGTGACAGAAGAAGTGCATGTTGGGAATTAAACACCACTTTAGGACATACACTTGTATGTTAAATCTGTTTTTACTTTAGATGCTATGATCGCTCTTTTGGATTAAATCTAAATAGTACCCGGACAGTGAGATTTATTTTCGACAGAAAGTAAACAATGAGCTCATGTGGGCTCGTCAAATATTTTAAAAATGCTAATTCCAATCCCCAGCTAGACATGAGAGGATGTATGCACAGGAGAGGGCACCTTGCTGGTACTGCAGCTGTTGGTGTTGGTCTACTTCACACTCCTCTGGTTCGAGTTGTCCAGGGCCGGGAGTGGGTGGCTGGAGGCTGCACGGAGTCTGAGTGGCTCCCGGAGTTCCCGGAAGTCCGAAATACAAGGCCTTCTGAGACTCGCTCAACTGTTGTTGTTGATCAGCTTCCTGTTTGCGCTTCTCCTGCTCCTCTCGGACTAACTTTCTCTGTTCTCGTTTACGGCAGATCAGTGACACGCGGTCTTTGATGGCCTTGGCCATGGTCTTGTGGTCGGCCTCGCACACGTATCCGGACTCAACCTGAGAATCCAGAGAAGCGCACATCAGCATGTTAGATTTATAAACATGCAGCTTAGTTCTACAGAAACCTTTTGAGGAACCCACCATTTCTTGGGCCACATCTTCAGGAACATCCTTATGGAGGTCAAAGGAGAACTCGATAGCTTCGTTGTCCTTATATTTGCCTTTCAGCTTTTTGGCGTCTTCGATGCGCAGCCAGAGCTTGATAGCGATCATTTCCCCATCGTCTTCCTCAGCCAGTTCCACCCGCACTCCCGTCTCCTCTTGGAAGAAGGCATGGTTCAGCAGGACTTTGATAGCATATCTGTGATGTAGAGAGAGAGAGAGATGCAGATGATCTGGAAGGATCAATTTCACTAAAGTTAAACCAGACAACTTAATAAACAAATAGTAAGATTCGCATGACTTGGGTTAGCCTCAGAAGGAAATCTGCATAAACCACGAAATATTATGCTGAGATAGAACGGTTCCACACGTCTGCTCATAGAATGTTTTCTTCATTTTTACTATTTTAGAATAATAACAAGAAGACATCAACAGTATAAATATGGAAATATGGAGGAAACAAGAAATGTGTTAAAGAAATCCTACCCTATCCAATCAATCCTACCCTAGAAACCTATTTTATATGTTAAAGTCTTAAAAGCATTTTTTAAAAAGGTTTGTACACACTTATGATCTTCTGAACTGGCTTCAAAGTTCAAACTCCTCACATGAAAACTACTAGTTTGAGGAAACAATTTAATTAAGTAAAAACTACTGATTAAATTTACAGTACTGTGCAAAAGTTTTAGGCATATGCAAAGAAATGCTGTAAAGCAAAGATGCCTTCAAAATATTGAAATTAAATGTTTCTACATTAAAAGAATATACTGCAAAGAGCAGTAAACAGTAGTAAATTAAACAAAGTCAATATTTGGCGTGACAAAAAAAAAAAAATACAAATTTAAATAAAAATAGTAGTCTCAGGTACAATGTGTGCAGTTTTATAAGGAAATGAGCTGGTAAGTTTTATTGAGCATCTTGAAGAACCAGACACAGTTCTTCTGGACACTTTGACTTTCGCACTCGCTTCTTATTTTTGTAGCAAAACCCAGCAGCCTTCATTGTGTTTTTTGTCTGAAAAGTGTCTCTTACGTAATATGCTGCTTTCTTTAATGACATACAAACATTTTTCTGTAACATTTCATTTTGTGCTAGAAAACTAATGTTTGGGAATCTAAAATGTTTTTTTTACTGACTTGATAATGTAGACGTCATAAAATAAAATATCTATAAGAAAGTTTGTACTTAAAAAAAAAACAAAAAAAAAAAACAGGGTGCCTAAAACTTTGCACAGTACTGAATGTTCAGAAGAAGTCTAACAAGTCTGTAGGAAAATAAATTCAATCAATCGTTTCCAAAATGTTAACCAGTGTTAACATGTACAAAAAAAAAAGCATTCCGTATTCATTTACTAATACTGTTGCAACATACTGCCAGAACATTACAGCAACCGAGTCCAAGTCAGTAATTATACTCGTTAGCGAGCTCATAAGTTTGCATCCCTCTTGACATGCTCTAGTTGATTTATTTAATGTGCCTCATTAAGGTGTCTAATGACAAAGTAAATAAGTGCTGACTGACTGGTCTTGAAACAAATTTGAATTTGATTAAACATTTGAACAGTTTGCTGTGTGAGATTTAAACAAACAAACAAAAAAAACGACCTAAAACAGGAAGTATTGACTGGAAAGGGGAATAATATGGACATAATTATTGACAGTGATTAATAAGTGTTCAGAAATGAAAGAAACATACACCAAGACACAACCAGAGTGTTGGAAAAAAACTGGAATTCTTCTTTCATCATTTTGAAGTGAGGGTGTGCAAACTTTTACACTCAGCATGTGCCAAAGAAAAGACAGAACAACCAGTTTCGTCAAACTGCTTCGTCCCACATTATCAGATTTGTGACCTTTTTACAAAACTTGAATCACAAAGACTGAGCTGTGGTGGCTTTTAGTAAAGACTAACCACATGGGCTTCTAAATTAAATCAGAACAGCACCTGAACCTGGTCTAACACAACATATAATACCATTAATACAGCCACGAAACAACACACAGCACTGACGAATCTAATACTAATGTGCGTAAAGTGTGTGTGTAACTCGACAGCGGGAGACTTCACTGGACAAAGGGTTCCAGGTGAGAACTGAAAAGCCTTTATTACTCAGGAGATCTGTGCATTTTTTCAGTGTTTAGTCAGCGTTAAGGTTCCCACTGTATGAAATCAGCTTCGCAGGTAAGCACTGTCGAGATATATGTCACACCCCTCTTCATCTCCCTCCACTGGCTTCCTGTAGCTGCCCGCATCAAATTCAAGGCCCTGATGCTCACGTACAAGACCCTGTCTGGAACAGCACCTCAACACTCTCCTTGAGGTTTATGTTCCCTCATGTAAGTGAGGTAACCTAGTTCACTCAGCGAGGCACTAGGTCCCTTTCCAGAACCTTCAAACTGACTGTCCCTCAGTGTCCCACATGAACTTCCATCCTCAATCCGGTCAGCAGAATCTGTCACTCTCTTCAAAAAACGGGCGAAAGACCCACCTCTTCCGTGAACACTTAACTAACCCCTAACCTACAGTAATATGATTGGGACTAATGAAGGCAGAAAACATGAATCTGAAAGATAAGATCTCGAAAAAAGATGAATATCCACGTATCTGGGTCAGGATATTCTTGCTTTGTAAAAATATGTCTACACTGGCTAAATCCCCAGGTGAATCATAAGCTGTTATAGTGGTTTATCAGCAAAATACTGTCCTCATTTTCTCTCTCTCCCTCTCTCTCACACACACACACGAGAATTTGCTTAGGCCTGACTTTTTGAAATGCTTATGTAAAACTTTTTTTTTTTTTTTTTTTTACATTTTTCTGTACAAGGCATTTGTAGCATTATATGGTGATTCATTAAAAAGGCAAGAAAAATAAAAGATCTGCTTAGCTTTTATCAGAGATACCACTTTCTATTTTCTGATACTGTTATTGAAACACTGAGTATCAGCCGATATTGATACCTATCCGATATTTTTTTTCTTTAAAACTACTACGCATTACAATGTTTTTTTTGTTTTTTTAAACTGAAGCACTTAAAAAAATAAATAAATAAATTTATATTTATATATATATATATATATATATATATATATATATATACATACATACACACACACACACACACACACACACACACACACACACACACACACACACACACACACACACATACACACACACACACACGAAAAAAAATACATGGCCAAAAACACGACTTACACAAAAGTTACAGCTTTTTTAATACAGATAAACTGCTTCACACAAAAATCACTTATCTGTCGTAAATATAATAAAATAAAAAGGTTTAAATATAACATAAATCAATCTTAATTTAAAAGAAATAAATAAATAAATACAATCAACTCTTTTTAAATGTAAACATTTCCATTTCCAAAAAATATCTTTTTCAAACCCAATTCCAGTCTTTTCCATTTTTAATAGGACTGGATCAAATGCATTTCTTTTCTCTGATATCCAATCTAGTATTTATTTATTTATTTTTTTGCAGGTATCGACCCCATACTGATCCTGGACATCAGACCGGTGTCATCTCTAATTAGACCCAAAGTAAACAGTGTGTGTGTGTGTGTGTGTGTGTGTGTGTGTGTGTGCGCGCGTGTGTGTGCGTGCATGTATATATACATACAGACACACAAAAATACCCCTACATACAAGTATTGTTTTGAAAAAAGGAAAAAACTTTAATGATCTTAAAATTTTGAACTTAAGAGTCTGTGAGTTGGGACTATACTGATACAGGAGAACAGGAGAAGGGAATATAAGAATATGAAAGTATTCAAAGTATTACAGCAAGGGACACCAAAATACTTGACAGAAAAATACTTGAGTAACTGTGCTTTGGTACTACACTTAAGTATTATTTTGGGGGTATTTATACTTTACTTGAGTGTTACTGAAATTGAATGCTCACAGCTCCAAGACTCCAAAAATGTTCTTTTTACTTTTTCTTTTTGGCCTTCAAATACTCGTTACAAATTGCGACAGTGCGATTAAGGCTGTGCTCTGCCAGGTCCCAGTCTAAACCTGTGAGTGTGTGTGGTGTGTGAGGTTCTGATCATCAGCTCCAAGGAGCAAACCACTGCACACTCCAACACACTCCCCCCCCCCCCCCGATACTTGAATCTCCAAAAAGAAAAAAGAAAAAAAAAAAAAAAGAAAAATGGCTTACCGTTCATCTTTGTTCTGTCGAATGCAGCCTTCGATGATCTCCTTCACCTCAGGTATGGCCACCTTATCAAAGCTGCTTGGTTTCACACCCTGCACAGTGAAAATGGAGATAAGACCGTTGAATCATTGTGCGTGAATTAACAACAAATCAAATATGACCCGTGTTGTGGGTGAAATGACAAAATATCACGATAGTAAAGACATTTCTTCAATGTGCATATTTATCAATTAACAAAATGCAAAGTGAGTGAACAGAAAAACAATCTACATCAGATCAATATTTGGTGTGACCACCCTTTGCCTTCAAAACAGCATCAATTCATCAATTCTTCTAGGTACACTTGCACAAGGTCGGGGATTTTGCAGGCGTATAGTCAGGTGTATGATTAAACAGTTATACCAAACAGGTGCTAATGATCATCAATTCAATATGTAGGTTGAAACACAATCATTAACTGACACAGAAACAGCTGTGTAGGAGGAATAAAACTGGGTGAGGAACAGCCAAAAGTCATACACCATGGCAAGACTGAGCACAGCAACAAGACAGAAGGTAGTTATACAGCATCAGCAAGGTCTCTCCCAGGCAGAAATGTTGAGGCAAACAGGGGTTTCCAGAAGTGCTGTCCAAGCTCTTCTGAAGAAGTACAAAGAGACGGGGAACGTTCTGTTCACTCACTTTGCATTTTGTTCATTGATAAATATAAACTATTAACATGTCTATTTTTTGAAAGCATTCTTACTTCACAGCATTTTTTCACAACTGCCTAAAACTTTTGCACAGTACTGTAAGGAGATATAGGAGACATAATTATTAGAAACTTTCCTGCTATTGCAGTAGCAGTGTATTCACTATGGACTACAGATATGATGTTACATGCTTGTTCAGTCTACCTGCTTATTTTCCTTCTCATTCCTTACACCGCATATCCTGGAAAGATTTTAACTTTTCATCTATCAACGGATGTCAGGCAAAATATTATCTACAAATACAAATGCGCCGACACAACCCTTTCAACTCTCGACTTATTATTCAGCTATACATCTTATGAGGCAGAGTATTCAGTAACTGCTATGAATTATTCAGTAACTACATTAAGACTAATCCAAAGGTGTGGAGTTATGAGAGAGAGGAATTTTAAATCTGGACTCACATAGGAGACTTTTTAGTGCTTAAGGGGTTTATAATCCAATACATTAACTTTCAGAGTATTTAGCAGATCATCCTTACAGAACAGAGCAACTTACAGAAGCTCTTTCTGTGTTTATCTAATATATCGTCTAATATCACCGAGCTAAAACCCTGTTAGAGGGAAATTCATACAGCAAATAATAAACGTTCTTTAAAAATAAAAATACGTAAATCCTTATATATATATATATATATATATATATATATATATATATATATATATATATATATATATATATATATATATATATATATATATATATACATATACACACACACACACACACACACACACACACCACAAAGAGAGTGGTACATCTCAGAGACAGGAATCCAGACAGGCATCACAGACTGATCTGAGGTCCTCAAACACTTAAATAACTAGGAATTCATGTTTTTTGGGGTTTTTTTTTTTTTAAGAAAAGAAACATTTTGACTCCTCTCTAACGAGGTTTTAGCTTGATCGTACTCTTAGACCCTGAACTATTTGTACGATCATGAGGCTCTGTTTTACTTGGAGACCACAAGTCACTTCTGTAGGTCACTCGGGATAAGAACATCTGTTTAATGCTGTAAATTTAAACCCCTAAAAAAAAAAAAAAGGAGCTCACGGCACTCAAGACGTCCTGCAAAAAAGCAACACATAACTGCAGCATTGAAACTACAAGTGCAACATCATCAAGTGTAGCACTAATCTTTGGTCAAGTGTGATTTCCTTCCAATTTTGCTCAATCAAAGCAATGTAGCAAATGTAGGAATTAAAATGGTGGTGTATTAATCTATGAAAAACAGAACCATATCAGCATGGTGTTATTTCCTCATTAGCTACACAATAGGTGATGTTTGCACTTTGTACTGCGTGACATGTTATAACCAACACCCAAATGCAATACATGTAGCTTTCGCACTTGAATATAACTATAGAGATCGCTCTAATTTGATGTACAGACATGAAGATAGGTTTTCTGTCTGCTTTTCAACCCGATTCGGTCTCAGCATTAAGGATTACGTGTCCAGAGGACGGGACGTGGACAGACGACATCTGTGCTGAGCCGCTAGTGAAAGCGATTAGTGAAGCTGTGTGGTGTAATTGAGTTTGGGTAAGGGCAATGAACTGCCTATAATTACACCCTGAACCAGTAAACCATTACGAGCTCTCACGATCTGTCCTTTAAAGAACCACAAGGAAATAAGGATGTGGATTTCATTCTAAAAACTTCCACTCTTAGTAATAAAATATTTTGAATTCTTTGTTGCTGTAGTTTTATCCCAGTAAGCAAGTTTGACCAGTACTCTGAATCCTTCAATATCAAAGCAAGAGTATGGAAAGCCAAAGCAAAGCTGTCAAAAAAAAAAAGATCTGAGGAACTTACCGGAGATAACCTGGTACACAGAGTGCCGATGGCTATATGCTGCGTTATTCTAGTCTGCTGCACTATTTACAAATCTGACAAGTCTCTCGCTTATATATAAGCATTTCCACTCAGTCAGATTCCAACGGCAAACACATTTAAGGATGATTAACTTTGATTTAATGCAATTAAGCCAGAAAGGCCACAGCATTGCAATAACAAGGTGATTAATACGGACGCTTGCAGAGAATGGGTCCCTTTAATCCGACCGCATGCTGCTTCGTGCTTTTTCACAGGCCTACAAAATGAAGCAATCACAATCACAGCTAATCAATTTCTTCTACTTCTGAAAGTAAAGGGAGGAGAACAGGCAAGAAAGTTGGAGGTGGACTCGAAGGTGGAGACTGACTGATAAAAATCACGAAAGCAATTACGAGCCGCAGATCTCGCTTTATACTTCCCGTGTAATAGTTTTATTTTCCGCTCGGGTTCGTTCGAACAGCGCGACATAATTGTGTTTAAGGGTCTGTCGAATTAAGCCATTTCCATGAGAACGGGAGCCTAAAATAACTCGGACATTATCTCCGAATGACTGAGTCCAAGTCGAACTGTCAGATCTCATAGAGAGCCTCTTATAAAAACACTGTCATTAAATGTCATTAAAAACAGACTTACAGTGATGAAGTCTAGATACAGAGTATTACAGGAAAATGTTAAGACACAAAGTCTGAATCTGTGAAGATCTGAAGAACACAGAACACAAAACATTGAAGGAGTTGGGAAGCTGAGCCTGATTTAATTAGCATTAGTTAGTTAGCAAAACTTGGTCAAGTTAAATAGCTACTGCTGGAGTTCAGCTTAGCCAGGCAAATTAGCCTGTGTTTAGGTAGCTGGAAGACTTGGCTAATGTTGCTAAGTCAGGACAAGCCAATTATCTTCTTCTTCTGTGTTTTTTGGCATTTCTTAAACTACTAAAGCTTTACTTGAAGAAATTATATTATTCATATTAATTCTTACATAACCCTTGCTAAAGCCTTCTTTATGAAACATTTATAAACATGAAGGCAATATGCAGATAAATACAGATTTCCTGTTTCTACATCCACTAGAACCATTTGGATTAAGGGATAAAATTGTTTCTCCCGTACAAAAGAACACTCTAAATCACTTCAAAATGAGAAGTTCGTTTACGTAACAGGTCTCGGAGGGGGCTGGGAGGAACAGATGTGTCTGAGAAGTGAAGTCAAGATCACGAATCTTTAAATGGCCTCTGACTGAATCAGTTTTCATTTGCTTCTTCTAAAAGAATGTTATTTCTGCGCTATTGAGTGGGAGCAGATAAAAAAGCCCGGAGTCCGAAAGTGCATCTGAAAGACATTGAGACAGAGCAGCAGAATCCAGGCCACGTCCCGAGCTTCCTGTGTGCCAAAAGGTGCAGAAGTATAACCGATTTTGTCACCTGTCCATCTGTCTTCTATCGCAAAGTGCTGACAAATACAAAGCTGTGTCACCGTCTCGACCACACGGAGGCCAAGCTAGAGCTTTCTGCTGTCTCACTCTCTGACTGGCTCAGCGTGAGCTCACAGGGGCTGAGAGCCAAGATTCAGCAGCTGAAACATTACTGTTTGTGCATAAAGACTTTGGCATTCAGAGAGAGAGAGAGAGAGAGAGAGAGAGAGAGAGAGAGAGAGAGAGAGAGAGAGAGATGAAGAAATGAAGTTAATGATATCTATTTGCATTAAGATTACACTGCTCAAATATATACGTACATTTAATTATCTAGTATGTGAATGGGTCAAAGATGAAATGCTTTTTTTTTTTTCTGAAATGTCTAATATGCAAAAACATATTTACAATTATATGTCTGGTTTTTCATGAAAGTATTTACCAGAAATGACTTTGAATAGAAATAAAGATCCAACGTTCCAATGTCCAAAGTACCAGGCTACAAACTTCAAAGTAAGTTCCAAAGTACCAAACTTACAAGCTCCAAAGTTACAGGTTCTGAAGTTACACATTCTGAAGTTACACGTTCTGAAGTTACAAAGCTACAAGTTTACAGGTTCTGAAGTTACAAGTTCTGAAGTTATAAAGCTCCAAATTTACAGGTTCTGAAGTTCCAAAGCTCCAAATTTACACGTTCTGAAGTTACAGGTTCTGAAGTTACAGGTTCTGAAGTTCCAAAGCTCCAAATTTACAGGTTCTGAAGTTACAGGTTCTGAAGTTCCAAAGCTCCAAATTTACAGGTTCTGAGGTTACAGGTTCTGAAGTTACAGGTTCTGAAGTTCCAAAGCTCCAAATTTACAGGTTCTGAAGTTACAGGTTCTGAACCTCCAAAGCTACAAATTTACAGGTTCTGAAGTTACAAAGCTACAAATTTACAGGTTCTGAAGTTACACATTCTGAAGTTCCAAAGCTCCAAATTTACAGGTTCTAAAGTTACAAAGCTACAAATTTACAGGTTCTGAAGTTACACATTCTGAAGTTACAAAGCTCCAAATTTACACATTCTGAAGTTACAGGTTCTGAAGTTGCAAAGCTACAAATTTACAGGTTCTGAAGTTACACGTTCTGAAGTTCCAAAGCTCCAAATTTACAGGTTCTGAGGTTACAGTTTCTGAAGTTACAGGTTCTGAAGTCACAGGTTCTGAAGTTCCAAAGCTCCAAATTTACAGGTTCTGAGGTTACAGGTTCTGAAGTTCCAAAGCTCTAAATTTACAGGTTCTGAAGTTACAGGTTCTGAAGTTCCAAAGCTCCAAATTTACAAGTTCTGAAGTTCCAAAGCTCCAAATTTACAGGTTCTGAAGTTATAGGTTCTGAAGTTCCAAAGCTCCAAATTTACAAGTTCTGAGGTTACAGGTTCTGAAGTTCCAAAGCTCCAAATTTACAGGTTCTGAGGTTACAGGTTCTGAAGTTCCAAAGCTCCAAATTTACAGGTTCTGAAGTTACAGGTTCTGAAGTTCCAAAGCTCCAAATTTACAAGTTCTGAAGTTACAGGTTCTGAAGTTCCAAAGCTACAAATTTACAGGTTCTGAAGTTACAAAGCTCCAAATTGACATGTTCTGAAGTTACCTGTTCTGAAGTTACATGTACTGAAGTTACAAAGCTCAAAGTTACACATTCCGAAGTTACACGTTCCGTAGGTCAGCTATTTGTACAGAGAGTGTACCTTCTAAAGAAGTCTAAAACACATTACTTAATATTGTAAAAGAGGACAGCAGCGGAGCAGTCAAGGAATGCAAAGACCACGACTCAGTACTGCCTCCAACTGGTAACGTATCCTGCACTAACCCCTAGTCTTATTTCCACCTGTTGCATATTGCCATCCAAAAGTAAAGTGAAAAGCACAACCTGACTGGTTCCACGCTCAAGTTTAACATCACAGTGTGTGCTATTTATTCTAAATTCAGGAAAACTGGATTCATTCTGGATTCACACATTATATAACTGAAATGATTAGAAACGTTGTTTTGATAACATTATCGCCTTGAGATTACAGCCAAAAATACTCCTAATTCTCCGCGAGAACACTGGAATCATATGATTACTCAACTGAACAGCCTGTTCTACTCAGACTCGTGTCTGCTTTATTATCTTCCAACAGCAAAACAAGCATTTTGTGGGAGGAAATTAAAGGTCACACATTAAGGCCTACATTTAGAATGGGTTTATTTAGGAGAACAGGACAGAACTTCTACACAACTTCTAACAATGGTCTGAACACACACCCTGCTTCATGGTCAACAAACAAACACGGACAGACAGACAGTCTCAGCTTCATGGTCAACAAGCTGCACTGGGCTTGAATAAACACTGCACATCTATAAATGGTTTATAAGGACAAACGTGGATATTTGGAGCTGTGGTATCACACACACTGAGATTTGTCAGAAGAACGCACTAGGGGCTAAAGTAAAGAGCTAATGTTGCAGTACATAAATACGTACGACATTATGACTGAGACCAGATGGTATACGACAGTGTTTTAACATCTCACAAAGATTTTCAAGTTTTATTATAAGCAATCTGAAATGGAGGACAGGAGCTAATTATAAATCAAAAAAATCTTGAGTTTTCTTTGGTAACACAATAGAGTGTGTTAGTGTAGTGTTTGAGAAAGTCTGGAGCTTTCAGCGAAGGGTGAGTTCACTTTATGAAAAGATCCCAAGAGCACTTAAAAGAGTGAGACTTTGTGCAGTTTTTCTAAAGTTAAATGTTTTTCAGCTCTTTCTGGGTGGATATTCAGACTTATTCCAGTACTAGAGAAATCAACAGTTAAGCTCAAAATTGTACGGTTTTGGAATAAACAAGAGTAGCTACATTTCTAAGGGTGTGTCTCAATCAGCTCCCTAGGTCATGAATCAGTATATGGTGTACACGAGTTGGGGTACTGGTAAGGTCCCTGGCTCACTGATGACTCACTGGTTTTCGGCAACATGACTACGTACTCACGTTGTAAAACGTCACCACTGGCATTTATCAACACCAGGCAGGACCGATATCTTTGGCATTATGTGTCATATAAATTTGTTAGCTTAATCACACTCGTTTCTGTCATGGTACTTCAAGCAGGATCGTATTGTAGCTAGTGGATTTTTTAAAACCATTAAGCACATAAAAGTTGTTAGATTCAAACAAACCGTTTACAGAATGTCAAATAAAGTAAAAAATTTCTAACGTAAGTAATCATTTCAGAGCTACAACGACGATAAGCTACTAACATTTGTAGACGACGTTGGCCGAGAGGTCGTCCCACATTTTTTTGAGCTGAGAGGCTTCAGAAAAGATGACGTCATTTCCAGTAAGGGAACATAGTGAGCATAGATGCTCCCTGGTTTTGAGGTGCCTTGTGGGATTGTTTAGTTCCAGTGCATTGGAAGGATTTAAGACAGCCTGGCTGACTCCCTCATCAGTGCCCTGGATACTGAACTCGGAAGCTGATTGAGACGCACCCCAAGCAGAAGGCGTTCTGATGCGGAACACCTTGAACTGATACTAGCCAATGATCCAGTGCTAGGCAAGCTTCTAGTTTGTTATAATGCCTTTGTAACCATGACAGCATGTAACTTTGATTTTATAGCCAATTTATTTAGATAACTGCATACATTTTACTCCAAAAAAAACAAAAAAAAACAAAAAAAACAAAACAACAACCTGAAACTAGATGTGAAATTATCAAACTATAAAACACTGTTTTTTTAATTGAATGCTATAATAGCTACTTATAATGAAAATTAAGAATTTTCTGGTAATTTCTTAAAACACATGAGATAGCCAGAAGCGAGCTTGGTTAGTAATGTTGGGGTTACAGTACTTGCATTCATCTTCGCACAGGCAAGTTGGCTACCACAAGTATCTTGGTGCATCGACTGTCCAGGGACATTAGTGTGCGTGTGTGTGAGTGAGAGAGAGAGTGATGCTGTGGCACTGTAAGCAGTATGGCAGCATATGAAGTAACACAATGCTTCTAAATGACTGCTGCTACTTTGCCATATTTATTCTCATAGTGTGCGTATCAGTGACCCTCCTCCAGACATTAAACACTTCCTGAGTTGTGAAATGAAAAATAGATGCTTCTCGTATAATTCCCATAGAGAAATTTAACCCACTAGAAACTCACTCCTCCTGTGGTCATTTTATTGCTGTCCGATATCAAGGTTTTTATCACTGAGGAGACGTGTAAAAAAATTTATTGCAGACGTCCCCAGGTACACCAATATAATCCGAATAGGGCTTATGACTATTGTTACAGCTGACTTCATGTTAAAACATTGTGCTCTAAAAAAGTACAAATTTCAGAACTGTAAACATTTTTCCTACGTTTTCTTGGTGTTAAATAAATTCTTAACACTATTTTTCTTTTTAAATACAACACTGCTGTTTTGTTGGCAGCTTGTCAGCAAACCTACACATCTCGATACACACGTATCGTGGAAACGTATCACGATATGATAAGGAAAAAAAACATCACCCACCTGTAGGTGCGGTCACGTTCTCTCATTGATCTCATAGATCATAGGAATATACTCTTTGTTGTCGGAATAAGATTATGGCCTGATATAGAATTAATTCCATTTTATTTGTATAGCGCTTGCAAAATCAGAGGAAAGAGAGTATTGTGGTGCCGGTGTGGTATGTTTCGGCTCTTGACCTGCCCCCTAGTGGGCAGAGCTTTCAATCGTCCAGAGGTACGCAAAGTGAACGTGTAAGCGATGCCGCCTGCATTAGCTACAGCATTTAGAGAGTATAGAGTGCAACCGTGGCAGGTGAGCAGAGTTGTGTTTAAGGTGAGGTAAAGCAAGGTGAGATACTCACGCTGGTGACCCGCCGGTAGATTTGCGCTGGGTTCTGACACTCCGAGTACGGGTACTCCGAGGTAGCCATCTCCAACATGCACATCCCGAAGGCGTACACGTCCACCGATTCGTCATACTTCTCCTCATACATCTCGGGTGCCATGAACTCAGGGGTACCTTAAATCAAAAGAACCCTTCAGAACTCAGAAACTGGCACTTTTACTCACCCAGCAGGGCTCAAGGAAGTGAGAGGAGTCAGAACGCTCCCCTTTTCCTGCTCTGCATCTCCCTGAGAGGAAAGAGAGAGGAGAGCAGAAAGCAGAAAAAAACGGATTGTTGTGTGGGGGGGGGTGATCATTCTCAGTTATGAAGCAGAGAATGAACTCTGGGTTTTTTTTTTCCCCCCTGTGTTAGACCTTTTGCTTTTAGCATAGATATGCTGGTGCACAGAGAAAGATGACTGACTTTTAGGTATCAGACAAAGAACATATTGGCAAGATTAAGTCATATGAGCTCATTTTTGTGCCCCAGTTAGGATCAGTGTGACCTAAGATAAGTTTTTCATACATTTCAATGTGAATATCATAAAATATGTACATTTGGAATGTTATGAGGAAAAACACAGAATAACACAGGAAATTATTCTGTGAACCAGGCAAGTTAAAAGAAAAGGTCTCGCACAGAAAAAAAGAAGAAAAAAAAAAGTTTATTTAATTTAATTTGAATTTTTCTAACCTTTTATTTATTTATTTTTTATTGTGGGCATGTTAACTTACCATTGCCACGTTAGAGTATACTTTCTGTCTGAACTGCAGTGCATTACATAATCCATACAGCACAGCGACGACACTTGTGCTTAAAGTCCTACAATTTTGAAGCAAAACATATACTGAAGAGAGGAATTTAAAAAAAATAAAATAACAGACATGAAGTGCAGGTAGCTTTAAAGAAAGAAAATTACAGCATCTTAAACTCCTGAGAGGGAAGGAAAACAAAAGTGATGAGGTGGGGAAAAAAAGTTCAACATATTTTTTTTTTAGAATATTTTATCCATTACAGTCCACAGTTCTCCGAAGCAAAGTGTCGGTGTCGATTAGCCGTGAGAGAAATCCCATGCGGCTGAAACACAACGTGGCCCGAATGAAAGTATAAACGTCAACTTGCCACCTATTATGGAAATTTAAAGTGCTTTCAATAGTGCACTTTACAAGCCAATTAGCTGTTTGTTGTGCTTTCTATTTCTTTTCAGTGGGAAAGCAGAACTAAAAAGGTGTTTTCCTGCAATTAAAAGAAATCTATAAATCCTCCAGATTCTCCACTCGGCTGCCAGGAAAACTGTGGTCCTGCCGCAAAACCCGACAAGCTGTAAAAGACGCTCACTACGACGCGCTGACATTTTAACATTCTATCTCATACCGGTCATACAAGTGAAAAGTGAGAAACGGTCGAAACGGTAAAACCTAGACCGTACCTATAACGCTCTTAGCAAAAGAAGAGCGCTTTAAAGTAGCCAGGCCCAAGTCGCCGATCTTTACAGAGCCGGTGGGACCCGTGATGAAGATGTTGTCGCACTTCAGGTCCCGATGGATGATGGGAGGAGTCCTGGTGTGGAGGAAGTGAAGACCCTTCAGGATCTGACGGCACCAGCTCCTCAGGACCTTGATCTTCATCACCTTAAATCGCTTCAGGTACCTGCACACATCACAAGAACACATTACAACTCAGACTGTAGTTTTAATGAATAATATATACAGTACTGTGCAAAAGTTTTAGGCACCCTATTTTTTTTTTTTTTTAATACAAACTTTGTTATAGATTTTTTTATTTTATGACTTCTACATTATCAAGTCAGTGCAAAAAAAATTTTAGATTCCCAAACATTAGTTTTCTAGCACAAAATTAATTGTTACAGTAAAATGTCATTAAAGAAAGCAGCATATTACGTAAGAGACACTTTTCAGACAAAAAACACAATGAAGGCTGCTGGGTTTTGCTGCAAAAATAAGAAGCGAGTGCGAAAGTCAAAGTGTCCAGAAGAACTGTGTCTGGTTCTGCAAGATGCTCAATAAAACTTACCAGCTCATTTCCTTATAAAACTGCACACATTGTACCGGAGACTACCATTTTAATTTTTTGTCACACCAAATATTGACTTTGCTTCATTTACTACTGTTTACTGCTGTTTACGGTATTGTTTTGTTTTTTTTTTGTTTTTTTAAATGTAGAAACAAAAAACCCTCATATTTATATGCCATTTAAAATCACAGACTTTAGATAGGTCAAGCGAGACAATCATTTCAATAACTCATTCAATAATTGGCACCGTCGTTGTTTCAGTTATGAGCCAAACAAAATGAACTTGATCACGGTAATAACGGCCAATCAACATATGGTATAAGCGACACTGATGGCAAGGCGCCAAATTATGTAGAAGATTCCATACCAGTGCAAAAAAACTATTTAGAAAATGTGAAATACAATATCCAAACTGCTGTGATTGCTTTTCTGTCTTAAATAAAACTGCACACAATTCAGCACATAATTCATAAAAAGCAATCCCATGTTGATTGGTTTTCATTAACGGTATCAAAGCCATGTAAGAGCAATGCAATAAAGGTTTTGCTTTTCAGTGTGTAAAATTTTCCGCATGTTTCTAATGAAAACTAAACTAAAGTCCGTACAGTATTTCGCAGAGTTTTTTTTGTGATTGTTGCGGCCAAAAAATGTTTTCTGTCCCTTTTTGCTGAAAACTACTTACATTGGCGAAATTGCAATCGCACATAAACATTTTTGCACGGTCTTTCGCAGTGATGTTTGTTGGTAAATGAGACCTTTTAGCTGTACTCGTGTTCGACACACGTGAATTGAAGAGGGCTTTGGCTGAATGCGCGTTGTGATGACGTCACATGACGCGTCTCGGCCCAAATCTGCAGAAAATCTGCGGTAATTTTGAAAACCTGTAAGCTCCCCCAAATTTTGCTAATTAATAATAAACAATTCCTCTGGTTTTACAGATGTGAAAATATTACCGAATCAGAATCAGTTTATTTTGCATATCAGGTATGTGAGGAATTTGTCTTGGTGTGTTACACACTAACAGCGTTTACAATTACACAGATAATTGTAACGTAATAAATAAGGCGGGGAATAAAAGCAGAAAAGCAGAGCTAAAAGTGGTGATCTACTGATGTTTGTACAATGATAGACGTTTACAGTGTGATAGATATTCTAACTATGATACGATGATGTGTAGCTTCATGATTATTTTAGGCTAGAGTACTCTTAGATTAGTAAAGGCTACAGCTCTTGTTCATGTGTGTTGTTGTGTTGGCTTTAATGGCACTGAGACATCTACCGGAGGGAAACAGATGGAAGAAGACGGAATAGCCGATTTAGCGGACCTTTTGGAAATTCAATTACACCGGTTAACTGGATCAATCCCAATTTCCAGAATATAAACGTGTGATTAATGAGCAGTGGCCTGTAATGTGACTTTAGTAAATCAAATATGAGTAAAAATTACTACTTATTTTGTAGATTTGAAGTATTTATAGCTATATGCCGTTATTTTCTTGTTGTTTTCCCTCAACTAATCCACATTTCGCAATGGATGATGCTGAAGGGGTTGAAATAAGCTCAGAGAGGTTTATAGCGTGCTTGTTAAATACCCTGTAAAACCCATTTAAACCATTTCAAAAGCCCACAGCTAATCAGTGTATACACATGGGATAAAAGATAAGTGCCGAGAGAGCAGCTATAATGTTATTTAACATGGAAGGGTGGAGTCGGGCTGCAGCATGCAGCTGTAATTACAATATGATTTTTATTAATTTGTTAACATTAGGTGTGTTCATCAGTCCCTGGCTCTGACTAATAAAGAAGGTTACACAACAGGCCAGAGGATTTAAATCGTTACTGAATGGGAACAGATGGTACTAAACAAAATACTTTGTATATATTGTAGCACTGTGTGATGTGTATTTCATCAGAGGACAGTAATGCATCCCCGCTCTCAGATGGAGATGGAGATGGAGATGGGGTCGGATAGCTGCATTAACCCCCCCCAACCCCCCGCCCCCCCCGCCCGTACTTTCATCAGATTATCCACAGCCTAATCAAATCCGCTGGAGTCGTGCCATAGCCAGGGTTTAGCGCCATAATTCTCATTACAACAACCTGCTCAGCGGAAGCAACAGGAACCGGAGACATTAATGTCATTCAAGACTGATGAAAAAAAAAAAAACACACACACACACCTTATTATTCTAATCAAGACCTTCTACTGACATAATTATTGATGCAGCTTATGCTATGCTACACCTAACTCTAACCCTGACCTTAATCTCAGTAACCACAAGGAAACAGTTTTCGTATTAAAAAAAAAAAATTCCTCATGGTAACCAGCAACAAGGTCAACTCTGTCAGATAATCTTGGGACATTTGGTCCCAACCAAGATATAAAAACACATGCTGCACACACAAATTTGGTGGAGCTGAACTTTATAAATATGATGGTTATTGTGACTTCTTTCTATTAGTATTATTAGGGGGCCAAGCAATTAGTGCTTATTATTATTATCATTATTATTAGTAGTAGTAGTAGAAGTCTTAACCTAAATTTTTGGTGTGCAACTGTCACACATAATCATGTGAAAATATAACTATTTTCTGTTAAATGTGTCACTTTTATAAAACACGCGTAACAGCAGTGTAATAATGTTCATATACACACACACCTTTATTAACGCAAGCACTGCAGTTGCACTGTTTGAACACCTGGGGTCCCAACCTGCACAACCCACAGAGTTAAAGTATATAGAGAGCACGCTGGTCACATGATCGTCTTCTTTTGTGGAGAGCCTACGAGGATCTGCATTTGTGAAGTCTGCAATGACCAACACGCTTTATACATTAGACGGTTACACAGCTACATTGTAACAGCTATAAAGAGCTTTCAAAAAAAGTCCTTGGACAACGGACATTTTAGCCAACTTTGGAGCTCTATTTCTATTACAGTGAACCTGTAATACATTTTGTTTACAATATTAAACAATATTGTAATTGGTTCATAGCCATTTTTTGGCGTTTTATACAGACGAATATGTACATTGTTCTGCATTGTTTATGATTCAGAAATAAAAAAGGAGTCATAGATTTTCTTCCTTCAAATTTTGTTTAAATATTCTATAGTGACCAGAGTGTACTGTTACAGTCATAGAATTTACTGATAAGTTGTGAAGACAAACAATTAAAGCTCAAATGTTATAGGAGGTTATGTAATAACTATAGGCGTAGTTATTCGTTTATATTAAAGAACAGGGCACAAATGGGACAAATGGTAAATAGTCTGCACTTATATAGGGCCTTTTAACCTTCGCGGTTCACAAAGCGCTTTACACTGTGTCTCATTCACCCATTCACACACACACCAATGGCAGCAGAGCTACTATGCAAGGCACTTGCCTGCCATTGGGAGCAACTTGGGGTTGCTCGAGGACACTTTGGCACATGGAGTCATGTGGGTCGGGAATCGAACTGCCAACCCTACGATTATCAGACAACCCGCTCTACCACCTGAGTCACAGCCACCCCATATGAGATGAGTAATCATTGCCTGTGCCCTGGCTCAACCGGTTCGTCATAAGAAGTATCAGATAAGATGCTGGTAGTTTACACAACTTGTTTATATGGAGCTTTTGTGTCCTGCCAAGTATAAATGTGTCAGGTATGTGTTCAGAACCTAAAGCTGCTGACTGGACCATACATCACTTTACAGCTTTGGGTGGTTTCAGGTTCGTTCACAGAGGAGTTACGCAAACACGACCAATTTCACGGAACAGCCTTGAGGGAAGAATCTGAATTTTTATTAGAAAGTACATCTTGTCTCTGTTCCAAATATGAGGGTAGTGACACATCAAAGAATTTGATTGTGTAAAAGGAAAAAAAAAGGGACTCGCTGGATAATAACAAGTTGGTTACATTTTTTATGGGTGGTGTCAAACTTGTAAGGGCTTTAGCAGATAAAAAAGGGCTAGGCTGTTTTCAAAGGCAGAATTTGACTGACATTTGGGCAAACAGCCCAAATTTGAGCTAAGAAGTGAAGACCCAGAGGCGAAACGAAAGAAAGCTCACTGTATAAATGTCCCATCATTCACTGACTTCAGCACAGCTCAAAGAGCTGTACTCAAGTTTTTTTAATGTATTGTAAAAAGCAGAAAAACCCTGAACATCAATTAAAGCACTTTCCTCAACATTGCCACAGCCTGGGAGAGCTAACTATTCAGTGTACGTTTGTTTGTGCTGGCAGAGAGCATACAGGAAAGCTCTTAAAGGGGTATTTTACAAGCCCTTTAGGAGGCCCGGAGTAATAAACCCTTTACAATTTCACGCCGAAAATGAGCAAATGAGTTACGACAGACAGACAAAAGCCACAGATTTACAGAGGGCGATCGGGTGTCCGGATCTGACACTACCACAGTTTACCATTTTAACACATTCTTCCTGTACAAAGACTTTAGCATTTTTAAATAAAATAACTTTAAACTGCTATCGTTAAATGAAAAATTCCAGAAGGTTCTGTGCACAATATAGGCTCAGCTATATTGTTAGTTCTCAAACAAAGTGCTTTACATAAAACCAAATCAATTTAATAAGACTAAATTAGTTTATGTTTTTAGGGTGTTTTCACACCTAGTTCATTTGAGCCCTCCAAACGCTCTCAGAGCGGATCAGTGTGTACATGTGAACAAACCAAGTGATCTCAGACCCCCCTAAAAGGACCCAAAAGCGAACCGTACTCAGACCACCTCTGGAGGTAGTCCGTTTTTGGCTCGATTTCTGTGAAAGCAATGAGGTCCCGGGTCCACTCTGCGTTTCGTTTCGATATGTGTACCTGGAGGATTGCCTTGAATACCCAAAATCCACTGCTGCACAGAAAGCTGGGGTCTGTGTTCTAATGAAGTTGTGGTGTGAACAAGAAAGGGTCTGAGATCACTTAAATGCTGAAGAGGACCAAAAAAAAAAAGAACCAGGTTCTCTTTTGAGTCCACTATATTGTGAACACCAAAAGGACTGAGGTCTGAAGAATTTAATCATCGTTGTTATGTAAATCAGCTCCTGTTCTGTTTTGTTGCTGATTTCAGACTTTTTTTTCTTCTTTTTAAATCAGCCACCTTTAAAAAGATACAGTGAGTCACATATAATAAACAGGTCAACTGGCTATTGTTCACACGAGAGCCCTCCTGGTAATTTCCTGGGAATTGCAGATGTCCACCGTTATGTGACTACGACTCTTGTGCGGACATTTAACTCGTTCCTGCTAAATTGATGTTAAATTGCTGAATGAAAGCATGTGCTTGTGTGAAAGAGGTTTAACATCAGTCTGTCAAGTGAATATCAGTAACACAGAGCACTTAACTTGAACACACCATGTTCCAGCATCTATTTTAAAAAAAAAAAAAAAAAAAAAGAGCATAGCATAAGAGGAAAAACACAAACACACACACACAAGACTGACTGTCCTGGTTTTCTCTTTCTTTTGGCTCTTCGGCTTTTCGCCTTCATCCTGATCTTTAATGATGAAGGTGATAATGATGATGGTGATGATAGCGCTCTTGTTCTCTGTGTGATTAGCTCACAAACAGATATTAAACTGCCAATGACGGAGGGGTTAAAAAGGGGCAGACGAACACACTCGAGCCTTAACTATGAGTTCAGCATGTCTAACACCGCTTCAACCTACATTAGGAGTCAAGAAGGACCTATCACCACTCATCTTTTAAACCCTCCACCAAGATCAATTTTTCGCAACAAGTCACACATATTCACCGTATTCAAATTCAGATATTCCCGATTCTATGCAAATGAAGTGTTATGTAAAAAAAACAACAAAATAAATCAAACAACTTGTTCCAGGAAATTCCTCAGAGCAATCCTATGATGTGGGATGTCTGTTGAAACTTCTACGCTCACAGACCATTTTTTTCCCATTTTCTTTCCACTTTTCCTGCTGGGGGTCATGAAGGCAGCAGGTTGAGAAGGTCAGCTGTGGAGTTATAAGAGGCACAGAGCCTCCTCCCAGGGAATCTTCTCAAGACAATTGTGAGATATAAACCTCTCAAACAGGTCCTGGGTTTTCCCCTAAGGTCTTTGTCCGGTGTCTGAAAAGGCAGAAGCCGTCCAGGCACCCAAACCACCTCGACTAGTTCCTCCTGATTGGGAGGAGCAGTGACTCTACTTCAAGTCGCTCCCTGATTGAATGTAAGGAATGTAATGGATACCGGTATTGGGTACTGCAAAAAATCCTCCGATATCAACATCTGATACCATGTCATCCTGTATCACCTAAGCCTGGTGTACACCGTCATGAGAACGTCAGCGATCTGGACGCATTTCATGATTTAATGATGGCAAACGAATCAGAGCAGACTGCAAACTGTGCTCAGTGAAAATATCAAGAGGAAGAGCCACAGCATATTCATACAATACAAGTAGCCCGATGAAGTGTCAGTGTCAAAGAGCACCAAGAAACATGGCCTTGTTCTCTGTCTGGGGAAAAAAAAAAAAACGGTATTGATGCATCTCTATGTATTACAGGGTGTCTGAAAAGTCAGGAACCAATGAGAATACGTCGAGCAAAATCAGTAAAAAACAAACAAACAAACAAAAAAAAACCCACGATACATCAGCTGAGAAAACGCGTAGAGTGTAAGGGTGAACATGATGTAAATAATAAATACAAAATTAAGTATGTGTAATTTTACTCTCATTGGTTCTTGACATTTTCAGACAGTAGTCTGTACAGCAGTAACATGATGACGTATAAATCTCACAGAAGAAAAAAAAAAGAAAAAAGGCCTGTGAACGCCTACGAGTGACATCAATGGCCTGGTGCTTGCTAACAAGTCCATAGGGTTTTTTTTTTTTTAAAAAAAGCTGTGCTTGTTATGGCATAGTGTGTGTGTGTGTGTGTGTGTGTGTGTGTGTGTGTGCCACATGAGGGAGCTGCTCAGCCTGGAGTCTGGACTGCACTTGTGTCTCTTGTTCCCTCTGGTCAGAAGTGTTGTGTCTCTATCTCTCACCCCTCGCAGGAATGTGTGGAATCTGTAACTGTAGCAGCTGGCGAGAGGAAAGCAGCTCACGCCGCACCTCTCACATGGAAGTGGCGCGCCGCTCTCCTCCTAGAAATCACTCCTCTCTCTCTCTCTCCCTCTCTCTCTCTTTTCACAAATCCACTCTATTGTGATTCAGCTTTATTAAACGGACAACAACCAGCCCTGTCTGCTCTTCTGCTTTATATATAAAGCGTAACAGACACACAGCACAGCCTGTGAGTGGCATTTTGGTGAAAAGAAACCTCCCTGCAGGGCTGAACAATGTTCCTGACTCTTTCTGGATAAGCAGCGCACAAAGAATAAGCTATACGGTCGTCCTTAGGGCTTTACGAATCGTAACGAGGACAACATGTCAAGAGAAAATCATAAAGCTGTGATTGAAGTGACCTCTTTTAACTAAAAGAGAAAATACGTCACGTTTTGCAGTTAAGAATTACAGAATTGGGTTTAAGCTACTAAAGCGTATCTAAAGGATAAAACACATGGTGGGGATGGTGTTACAGGAAAATAATCAACGACAGGGTGGTGCGACGTGGCCTGACGAGAACTGAACTTTCAAGTTGATTATTTTCCAATAACACCACATCCTGAAGTGTTTTATTCCTCTTATACAACAGCAAATTTGCAGATGGTTACACTTTTTCATTTGTTAAAGACTTTTTATCCAATTATCGTTCCTTTAAATGTTTCGGTAGCTATAAACAGTCGATCCCTCACCAGCCTCTCATCTCATCTGTCCTGAAGACCATGTCGGAAAACTAAAATTTACAGCTTACAAAGTGCTGACACTGGAGACTCCTTCCATAAATGTTGAACAAACATCTCATAGAAAACTTGACCGCATCAATAATAACTGATTGCTTTTTGTGTTTTTTTTAATAACTATGGATAAGCTTAGATTATGTTAGATAAAGCGTCTGCAATACGATTCCTGGGAATGAGCTGTTACCATAGAAACGATAATGCATTAAAACGGGCACGTTCTGTCGGAGCTGCTTCTGTTATAGTAAATGAATCAACACCTTCTGACCAATCAGATTCAAGGATTCAACAGCACTGTGGTATAAATATGGTTGTATTTTATATGACTGGGTTTGAAGGTACAGGTCTTTAAGTCATGTGTGCCAACAGAGCAGAACGGAGAGACATCACCACTCACGTTTTCAGCGTGCCCGATGTCATGAGCTCCGTCACCAGTACGATGCACTTGCGGCCTTTAGAAGGAGACTCCCACGAGTCGTAGAAGCGCACGATGTTGGGGTGCTGCAGGCCCTTCAGCATGCCGGCCTCTTCTTTAAAGCGCTGACGCTCAGACCTGGACAACTTACGGTCCTGTATCAAAACACACCGGGGAGAAGAGACAGACGTGTTACACACCGAGCATAATTATTATGAATAATATAATATATAATAATATGAAGAATATATATGTTCAGAGATATGATATGAGATATATATATATATATATATATATATATATATATATATATATATATATATATATATATATATATATATATATATATATATATATATATATATATATATATATATATATTCTCTACTATTGTACTAAATGCTGCAACTCATTAATATTCTCATTAATGACAAAACAGTTAAAAATGTTTTATAATTGAAAGACTAACTAAAAAATAATTATTCAAATTGTGATGGTAGAGTGATTTGAACTAACAGATAGATAGATAGATAGATAGATAGATAGATAGATAGATAGATAGATAGATAGATGAGACAAATAGATGGAGATATGAAAGACAGGGGGGGAGAGGGATTGAAAGAGAGATAGTGTGTATAAAGGAGAAAGACAGACCGACAAACAGAGAATCCAAGGGAGAGTTAGAGATCAAGAGAAAAAGAGAGGGAGACAGTGAGAGATCGATTTTGAGAGAGAGAGAGAGAGAGAGAGAGAGAGAGAGAGAGAGAGAGAGAGAGAGAGAGAGAGAGAGAGAGAGAGAGAGAGAGAGAGAGAATCAAAGCTTATAAAAGATGGTGGAATATTGTGACAACCTTAAATAATTGTGAGAATCCTAACTCTCTCTTCTCTCATAATTACATGGTGTCCTAATGCGCTGGGAATTCAACAGCAATGTAATTATTTATTCTGCATGTTACTTTATCTCACGAGTGTGTTTAATGTCTGGACAGTTGGAGAGCCACCAGTGTATGAAGCTGAGTCTCATCACCACTTTAATGCACACACAGTTATTCACCAACACTAGCATCTGCAAACCATTAGCAACTACTAATCCCCATGAGAGAGAGAGAGAGAGAGAGAGAGAGAGAGAGAGAAAGAGAGGGGAGGGTAAAGAAGAGAGACAGATAATGTATAGAGGAGAGAGAGAATAAGAGAGCGAGACAGATAGAGTGTATAAAGGAGAGAGACAGAAAGAGAGAATAGAGAGAGACAGATAGAGATTAAAGAGACAGACAGACAGACAGATAGATAGAGATGAGAGAGAGAGGGGGGGGGGGGTAAAGAAGAGAGACAGAGAATGTATAGAGGAGAGAGACAGAAAGAGAGAAAGAGAGAGAATCAAAGAGAAACTGAGAGATCAAGAAAATGACAGAGAGAGAGAGAGCAAGAGAGAGATTGAAAGAGACAGAGTGGGAGACAGGGAGGGATCAATTGAGAAAGAGAGAATAAAGGAGGGAATAAAACAGTGAAGTAAATCTTTAAAGCTGTGAATTCATCATGCCCATGAATTAGAACTTGTTCCAACTCTTGATCGATATTTAATACAAATCATTCTCAAATTAGTCTTTAATGCAGGTATTTCCCGTGCAAACTTTTAGATCACCATCCTCTCATATATACCATACTGTTCTCCATCACTTTTTTATCGATTAGTGTTCCTGTAATTCACTTGCACATTACCACAGCCTTAAATATCAACAGTTCTGCCATATACCTAGAAAATATTCTTTAAACACACACTCCAGCAGTGAATCTCTCCAGTAAAGCACGGTTTCTCAGCACACCACATGCAGAGCTGAGGCTGGAAGCTCTACATGGCCATGCGAGATGTAGCGTTGGTGAGGAAACTGCACATATTGGTCTTTAGCACGTGGTAAACGCTTGTCTTGGCAGACCATAAGCATCCTTTTTAACATCCTGCTGCTTAAAATACACACACAAGCAGACATGTGCTCTTTCCATTTATTTAATGCATATGATTAGAGCAGAAAGCTAACACACTGTTTGCAAATCGGGTTTTTAGTCGTCAACCTTTTATCATGTCCAAATGTCCCGTGTACCTACACCGCTGCATGCTAGCTTTCTGAAAAAGGTTGAAAAAAGAAAGTCATCACTTCTGAAAATAAATGAACACTTGGGTACTATGTTTTACTCTCAGCGCAAGAGAGAGAGAGAGAGCTAGTTTAGGTGCCCAACTATTCCACAGAAGCAGGAAAAGCGCTCTCAGGTATAAGAGCTATCTGTTTTTAAAAAAATTTTTTTTTACTGGAACTCAATAGAGGGATTGCATTAAGAGTCGTTCAGCAGAGCAGCACAAACCCCATTAGGTCCATGGCTACAGATGGAGTCTGATCACACCATTAGCACAAAGTCAGTTGGGGGGCAAAGGGGGGGGAGAAAAAAAAAAAAGAAAAAAAAAAAAAAAAGAATCGATGCAATCATCGGATACGATCTGCAAAGGAGACTGAAGAGGAGGTGGGGCAGCATCTTGGTGAGACTCGCCTAAACAACACTGCACTTGAATAACCCCGAGAGCAGCATTTGCAGCACCGAAGCCGAAATCAATGAAGCCAGCAGTTTGGTTTTTTTTTGGCACCAGTGGAACATGGCAGCAGGGAACAACGCAAGCGACAAAGTGGGCATTAACCCAGTGAGAAAGCCCAGAGCTTTATTTCTCTCTATCTCTCCCCTACATTCTTTCTTCTCAATATATGACGTTTATTCTACACATGTAACACCGAGTTCAGGAGTAATGCTTATCGTGCGTTTTTAACTACTACCAAACAATTCAATACTGTAGCTACTGTAGAGTGAACCATCAGCCCCCTTCCGCATACCAGCTCACAGATACCCAGTTATATAAGTGTGTTAATTAAGAGAGAAAAACATATAATAATTGAGACTGTCTGAGAGGACACATTTACCTAGCACTTTTGGAAGGAGTCTTCAGTGTCAGAGCTTTGTAACAGACCTTTGAGCTTTTGTCGACATTCCACAAAATGAAATGTAACTATAAGTGGATAAAAAGTACGTCATTCTTTAATCTATAAAATAAATGAACGGTTGGTAATCTGTCGCGGAATAACACAGGAATGAAACGGACGCTCTGCTATAGGTGGTAACAGTAACTCCAATTAACTCTGAGTCGTTGATTATTTTCCTGTAACAGCATGCACCATCGTGTTTAACGGATTTCCGGATGATTTATTTCCCCCCCACACTTTTTAGCTGCACAACTCCAGACAGAGGAAAAACAGCTTCTACTAAGGGACAGCAATGTGGATAATTTAGTCAGACCTTAAAGACAACCCACCCCCCAGGAGGCAATGCATTTGTGACTGAAGTCTCAGTACATAGAGAGGCTGTATTTTCTCTTCTGCTTGAACTACAATGACATCTGCACGAAGCAAGGAGCCAAAAGAAAAAAAAAAAAAATTGGCACTACGCCCTGGTTTCTAGGAACAGAGCTCTGTAATGGTGACAGTACTTTTCCATAATAACACAATACAAATGGGAAAATCTTGTTTGGCCTATTCTTACAGGATATAAAATCCATGAATTGAACACATGCTCTTAACGGTCATTTCCATGAGTGAAAAGTCGTACATTTAAAATCTATATCCTGAATTTATATTATAATGTTATGTAAAGCTGCTTTGGGACAATGTCCATTGTTAAAAGCGCTATACAAATAAAACCGAAGTGAATTGAAAAAGCAAGCTCTCCTCCTCTTGGTGTAGTGAGCACTTTGTCAGACTTAATGGATGGACAGAGAGTCCATCATCCGGATGACGGCTCCGGTCCCTTGTGGCCTTTGGGGGATTCATATTTCACCCTGATACGCTCCTTGCTAAAAATAAACCTAACGGCTGATACCCACAGTGCGCTAGATACCCAATGCTCACAAGAAGCTGAAGAAGCCGAGATAAAACAAGTGCATGTAAGAGAAAGCCTGAGAACACCTCTCTGCTGATGTGTGAGTGAAACACGGTCTTAGGGAGCAGAGCAAAGAAATAATCCAGAAGCATGCTGATAAAAAAATAAATAAATAAATACAACTGCCCCTATGCAGGCCGGATCATCACACGACTGCAGCCTTCAGGTCTCATTATGCAACAGCCATGACGAGGGATTAATCCATTACCCTCCGGGGACGAACACGTTGTTTTATGTATTGCACAGTGCACTGACAAAGAAGGAAGTGAAGGCCCTGGTTTAAACAGAGACAACTCAAGGTCCTCTATCTGTGTAAGGAAAACCAAAAACAGGGTGATCATGAGGTACTCTATTATAGAGTAAGCCAACGGTCCCTCTCATGACTCTTCTCTTCCCTGCAAACATCATAAGACTTCCATCTGATGGCTTCAAAACATCCGCAGCGTTTGTTTTTTCATCATGAATTAGAAATTGAGCCCATTCTAGATGTTTAAGGCCAGAATAATAGACTCCAGATCACCCACTGAGTAAACACATTGCACGCTGGTAGTGCTTTCCCCAAGCTCATTGCACTTCTTAGCTGCCAGAGAAAGAGCGACCCGGCTGCCGACTTGTTGACGAGAAAAGCAAAATGTTTACTGGCTCTCTCTCTCTCTCTCTATCATATCACATGAAGCCCAGGTCATCAGTTCACATTTCCCCATCCACTGCAACTCATGCCTCTTAATTAGGAGTTTCAAATGACCCTGAAAACACTCGCCAGCCATGCCCAGACATGAAACTTTCCATTTCAACACTTATCAGTGATCAATATGGACATATGGTGCTATAATCAGCAGCGGTCAACAAAAAAAAACAAAAAAACACCACCGACACCTTTAAGCAGGACAGGATTTTCTACAGAGACACGGGTACATGTTGGGGATTAGGCCCGTGTGGGTGGTTTTCCCTGTTGAGTGTTTTGTTGCTGATCATCTCCCACTGAGAAATTCCCAAGTGGCCCTGAGAGTGGGGCATCACATCACCCATCCTGACTGCTTTCAAAGTAAAACACAAGACGGAGGAGACAGAAAAGGATAAATGCGCCGAGGTGGAAGGCATCTGCTTTGAGTAGAGGGCTACCACTTCAAGCAGATGGCAAACAAAGGACTAAGTGTAACAGCAAACCGGCTCCAGAGCCTCATTTAAAGCTTAGCTCAGAACATGTGTCTTCACCATCAAGTATTCACACACATCATCATTAATCCTAAATCCTCCTATAAGTCTTGGGAAGTTTACAGAAGAATTATATATGCCGTGGTCTTCCAGACTCTAGGAGGGAATTAATCAAATGGAAGTAAAGTAAGTAGCGACTGGAAGGCCCAAGCAACAGCAAGTCGGCCATTTTGGGTTTGGTCCACTTTGACAGGCATCAGGTTCAATTCAAATATGTTCAGCTTAATGTCAAGATATACAAGATGCAAAATTACAAAAGAATTTTTGCTATGTTAAACGGTGTTGCCATGGCAATGTGACCAATTAATATGTGACCCCACACAAACAGGAAGTGTGGCATTATTTCACTGTACAACACTGGCTCATGAAACACCCTTAGTGCTTGGACCCTCCAATCGCTACTTACTGCTCCATTTGATTAATTCCCTCTACTTTCGATTATTATTGTGTTTAATGTCTGCACATTTCTGTCTCTGCTCTGTGACTACTGAACAGCAGAATCTTTTTTTCATAACAGCCCAAAATCCAAATGTAAAACCTTTATTTATTCTCCAAGACATCCGAGTCTTTTAAGGTCTGTAGTGTACTGTACAACACATTGCCTGACACTTGTCTTTAAATGTGCTATATTATTATTATTTTTTTTTTTTTTTAAAGTGACCTGACTTTCAAAAACAATATACAAGTTATACTGTTCCATGAATCTCCTCACCGCATGCTTGAACCGACCAAATGTGTAGCCATGTAAGCCGCTAAGTAATGACAACTGCACTTCTATATATATATATATATATATATATATATATATATATATATATATATATATATATATATATATATATATATATATATAATCCCTCAAAGATAGATAGAGTTTATTTATTTATTTATTTAAGTGCCTCCATCAGCTGCTGCCATCTGCATCAATTTAGGCTCGAGAGGTTTCCATCTGATCCTCATTTTCACCGGCTCAGTCAATAAAGAGCTCCTGCTGTAAGGAGACTGAAGCACTAGCACGGTGTAGTCCAAAATCCTGACCACTGAAAAAGTATAAATGCAATCAATGACATTTTAATTAAGCAAGATCTTCTTTTTTTTTTTTTTTTTAAAGATCAAAGACAAAATGTCAAATTCGCAAAATTTAAATATAATTAAAAACAGTTAAAACCTCTGATTGGAAGCAGCTGATGTAATGTTAAAAAAATTATTTAATCGTTGAAACGTGTGTAAAATATACTGTTCCTCTTTGTTTAAAAGTGTTAGTTTGTTTTCCTAGACATTAAATAAAAAATATAAATTCAGATTTTGGCTGTTTTTTTGGGAAAGAAAAAAAAAAAAAAAAAAAAAGCATTATGGCTTTACTGGCAATTTGCTGTCACTGCTGTTGTTGGTGTAGTCGTCATGATCCATATTAAATATCATAGAAATGTCTTAAAGTGTCACGATTTTTTTTGTTAAGTTAATCTAACTTAAATAAACTCACAATTTATAGTCAATTTCACGTTTCAAGCTATGTTTGAAAACATTACAAAAAAAATGGAATAGCAAAACACAACAACAAAATGGATGATTTTTCTGGCTCTATATGTTCAGTAGTAGTCATTCACTTTGACAGATGAATAAACCAGTGGTATCTAAAGTTCATAAAGGCGTTGACCATAATAAACAAATATAAATACATTTCTTTTACCTTTATTTATTTTATCCTGTGCTTATCTCCTGATTTTGGTTTTGCTCAAGATTTGTTTATTTATTTCATTTTTGCACATCATTTAGAAGCAACCCACAGTCAAGATCACGGAGTGTAATGGTTTTTAAGGTCTAGCTTGCATGCAGGAGCTCCTGCACAAATCAGAGACTATTACAACAGAGCGGATTTCCGCATGCTGTGAAACCGTGTCCTCGTTCAGCTCGAAAACAAATAAATTAACCCCCGCAGCACAGCACATGGAGGCCACATGAACCTATTAATAAACTCTGAAAACAATAAACACGAAAATAGCTTAAACAAAAAAAAACCCACACACGATGAAAAAAAAGACAGCTTGTGAGATTCAGCTAAAGCAAGCCTGTTTCTCACTGATACTCTGAACATGTGTGTGCTGTAAGCTGGTAACTCAGTCAGGAGACAAGGCCTCCTCAGTTCTGTCATCTTTCCATCATTGGCCGTGGACAGCGAGGGTCAGGAGGTCGGACGAGCTCAGCATCAGAGCCCAGCACACAGCGTCCCAGTGTCACCCAGAGACAAGCTCCTTTGTCCAACAGCTGGACTGAGAGTGACTACAAACCTGCATCTAGTTTACCACAATAACAACCACCACTCATCCAGTCTAAACCACTGCTTCAAAATATGCAAGTTTGCCATTTTACTCTTTTTAATGGGTAAAGATGCAGGAGATATTAGTCTTGGGGGAAAGCGCTATTTGCCAGATGCCCATGATTGGCTAGAGTCTCTGTGACTGACAGAGAAACAGAGTACGCCATCCCTCCCACCCAGAGAGCACGGCTAATTTCGCTCTTTAGACTCCCGGGCATTGGAGGACTGAAAGATCAACAGAATTTGAACTTACGATCTCTCGAAATTAGGGTGAACACTTTTCTGTTGCACCACTTGAGAACCCTGTTGTGAAAATAATTGCAAGGGGGAAAAAAAAAAAAATGGTGGACCGATCTGCTCCAATCTGGTGCAACTGGAATGCAACTTAATGAAAAGGGTCAAGCATTAAATCCAAATAAAGTGCAAAATATGTAACCGAGAAGTCATCATAAAAGATTGTAACACGGCAAATCTTCAGAATCAACTGAAAAAAAAAAGCGATCATCAAATCGCTGATCAAGATTTTTTTTAACAGTGAATTGCAAGCAGGGGAAAATTTATATTGCACAAGCCTATGGAGTGGAAAGCAGTGATTCAGATCCTGGCCTTAGTCCAAAACCAAACATACTGGATGATAGGGAGATAAATCAGGAAGCCAGAAAATAGCCAGCAAAAGCAAAAGCAATGGTGAAACTAACCATTCAAGTTTCACTCCAGCACAGAGAACTAGAAAAACCTATTTAAGAGAGAAACTGTTTCTTGGAAAAGAAAGAAAATGATAAAGCTCACTCAGCAAAAAAAGATGTAACTTTTACTGCACTTAGCATTTCAAAACCTTAAAACTACTCTTGTCTTTTTTTTTTTTTTTTGGGGGGGGGACGGGGACGGGGACATTATGGAATAGCTTAGTTCAAGATCTATGAACAGTTGTTCCTAGTTAAATATAACAAATGACAGATTTCCGGAATTTTACTCGGATCTTTTCTAATCCCATAATCCCATGATCACTAGGGGACTGCAGCTAATCTGCTCACGAAACTCCAGCAAGTAAATATTGGTGGTTGCTGTTATTTCTGCCTTGAACATTTTGCAAAGGACCTTGATTTTGCCGTGTCGGCTCACGAAATACAAATAAAACAAAATTATTCTATTTAAATACATTGTGTTCGTCATAATTCAGTCAAAATCAAACAAGAGCGTAGCTAGGCAGTAACATTTACAAGCAAAAGTAGGTAACTGGGGGAAAAACTTTATTACGACGGGCCAAGCAACCAACGACTGCCCTGTAGAGACTGACAATATTATCTTGGGTTTTTTTTTTGTTTTGTTTTTTTAAACCCTAGAACAGTGGTCACCAACCCTCTTGCTTGAGATCTACCTTCCTGCAGGTTTCATCTCCAACCATAATCTAACACACCTGTTTTAGCTGATCAAGAACTTCTTAAGGCAATGATTAGATTGTCACATGGGCATGATTATGGTTGGAGCTAAAGTCTTCAGTACGGTAAATTTCCAGGAACAGGGTTGGTGACCACTGCCCTAGAATCTGGAAGATTTTTTTTTTTAGCATTACTGAAAAACTGCAGTCTATAACAAAGAAAAGAGGGGGAAATGAAACGAGAGGTACAAAAAATAGAGTTTAATGTGACAATGCCTTTTGAGTCAGCTTTACAAAAATCCGGATGTAGATTTAGATCCGTAATGAACAAGCCAATGATGAGAGTGGTGAGGAAAAACTTCCTTAGACGACATGAGGATGGAATCTGGATACTCCTAATGGAGCCTTCTTCTGAGTGACACCAGACAGTGGGATTATAAATCCTTAACAGTATACAGGTGTAGCAGTGTAAAGACAAACAGTATGGAGTGTGTTTAAAGGATGTTCAGATTGTGAATAAGCGTCTTGGGATGAGCAACAGGACAGTCTTTATGATTACAGCAGCAGGTCTACAGTATGAATATGAGATCACTCACTGACAAGGGTGAGACCCATGCTGTGAATGATAACTGTTCTATAACCACATTCTGCTTATTTTACTAAAAACCTGAGGACACATTGCGAACATACAGCTCACAGAACAAGAATCCGGATCGGATTCCGGTAGCACAGGTACCATCTCCATGAAGTGCCAGCTCCTACACAGGGCCAAACATGAGCTTCCTTCAGAGCCTTTTTGATTTAAAGATCACTGTGTGTCTTATGCAGTACACAGAGCAGCTGTAATCTTCTGCAATCCTCAGGGAGATAAAGTGGGGTAATGTAGGCCTTGTCTTTGTGTTCACACACCTCCACATGAAAAGCCTCAGCACCCACTCAGTCACACAGGGATTAGCTCAGCGCCAAATAAAAAAGCCGGCGAGTATTCAAAGTCGCCACCTCCTCCAGCTGAACTATTTAAATTCAGACGTGGAAAAGCAAATGTAACTCGAGTTTCTTCTGTGGCCCTTTTCCCCCTTGCTGGCCTAGAAAAACTCTTACTTTTACAAAAATAAGAAAAATAAAACATGTAGATGCTTTGTGCTGACAGACACGCCAGCGAGTCCAAATTCTGGTTTTGGACCTCAGCGGGACATGCCAGCTCAAGATAAACTCTTCCACATGAGCATCCATCACAGCAAAGTGGCTTCAAGCGGCACTTTAACCCAGTTTCCATGGCACAGCCAGATCCTCGTGGCAGGCTACGCCAGAGGGGAGCCAAGTAGCAACAGCTAACAATAGCTTAAGCAGATTGGGGCATGACAAACATTTGAGGGCCCAATAAACATGGAGAGAGTGACATGTGCTGCTGCGACACGTTTCGCCCCGTGTGTCTGCGACACCAAACTATTTCCTCACGATCGTGCAGGTGCTGCAGCTTGTCGTGCTTATGTTATAGTCTAATTATAATACACAGCTGTCAGAGCGAGCAGAAATCGGCAAACTGAAATACTCAGCATGGGTGAGAGACCCACAGCTATGCCGATGCTCAAGGCAAAGGGCAGACTGATGGTAACATTTCCTTATTTTCTGAAACAAGAAGTACCAAAATTACTCACGCAAAAATGATAAATGATGTGGAAGTAACAAAAAATGCCTACTTAAATGATAACACAGCTGCTTTGCCCTAAACTATGTACTTATAGATATATTTTCCTGACAGTTCAAAGGCTTCGGCCATGGAAACAATACAGTGCACGACTGATGGGACAAAACTTGTATTTATACACGTGACATTATTAAAATATAATATTACACGGAGAGCTTGTATCCAATATATTTTATTAATGTAACTGAATGCTTATGAGTCACTAACTATATGTACTAATTATGGGTGCTCACATTACAAGCAAACTTGTGAGTGAAGTACAAACTCATAAACCTAAACAATGAATCACTGTAACTGTGTTTTGTCCTGTGTGCGGCACGGAGCACGTTTACTCGCTGCGTTACTTCTGTTCCGAAAACACGCATCGGAGAGTACAGACCAAAGTTGTGTCCCAAACGACGTACTATGCACTTACACTATGCACTATGTACTCTACCATCTAGTGTATGAGTGTGAGCGCAAGTAAGATCTGTAATGTCTAATTACATTGGTATGATCAAAGTAAACATAAGTAAAACAATATGCCTAAAGGCCGTGAGTATGTGAAACCGTAAGGTGCGGTGAAAGTGAAACAGTTGTGTTAAAGTTTGTGCATTGTATTTTAAATACACACACACACACAAAAAAGGTATGAAGTTTGTCCCCCCCATCCAATTAATCGACTATGAAAATAATTGTTAGTTCAAGCCCTAGTTTTTTTAATTAAAGAAACTTGCTAGTTCCACGTGGCATCTGGTTGAGACTAGAGGAGTCCGTGAGTGAGAGGTTTTTACTAGCATGCAAATATGAAGCTTATAGGTTCAAGCAAATGGTCAGATTACAGGACAAAACAAAGACCTCATTCATTAACATGAACATGAACAATGCATATACAGTGCTCATTTATTCATCCTTAGTAACTGCCTGGTCAGGATCACAGAGGTTTAAATTAAGCTACTACTCCGTTATATTTTGGGCCACGCCCATTTCAGGTTAAAATCCCAATAAAGACAAGATGTGAATGTTTGAAGCACGAAACAAATACAGATATTGGAATCAGAGGTGTAGTTACAAGGCAAGAAAATCAGGCAGTTGTCCATGAAAGTCCATGAAAATGTTAAGTACCACGCTATACCAGGAACCCCCTGCCCCACCCCAAGTAAATGGGGTCCCATCTAGGCAGTATGTTGGACTTGAGCAAGTTTAATTAGAACTGTAAATGAAGAGAATGTACCTGTCTGGAAGGCAGAAAACAAAGAGGAAACAAAAAGAAGAAAAGAAGAAGCAGAAGTGTAAGTGGCAGAGATAATCTAACCAGGGAATAATTAAGGATGGCAACTGTAGCTGAACTAGGTAGCAAGCAAGCAGCTAGTTAGGAGTTGGCGCTCGGTTTGGAGAGCATAATGTTAATTTAGCTAGATTTCTTGGTAGACATAATAATGACAACTTGATCTTTTAAAAGTCTTGGCTAACATTTTGCCGATGTAGCCTACGGTTTACGATGTAATGATGGTTTATCTAATGGAAAAGCTTGATCTAGCATGCAGGAAATAAATCTAACACTTTCGGAGTGTTATCCTGATCCTGTGTAACAGAATGGCATTAAAGGGGGGAAAAAAAAAAGAAGAAGTCAGGAAGGCCCCTGGTACGTCACTGTTCCACCACATCAAGAGCCAAACTCATAGCACACGATGAAGTGTCTTGTAAGTAGTAAAACAGTTGTGTGTATAAATCAGGAAGTAGAAAGTGTGTGCCATGTCACAGCAGGCAGCTGGATGGGCACTGGGACCTGGGCCTGACCTTTGCAGTGTCACACTGAGGAATTAAAGAGGTAGATAATGAGCAGGGTCGGACATGACACGGGGTCGGCTTGTATCGGTGATGGCCTGAGGGGCCGTGTTTCAACACAGCAAGGGGTTAACAAGTGAACATGTTACGCTAAATCACTACAGCATTTGCACTCCACTCCCAAAAAATATCCTGTGGGGACTCTACATTTGAAATGACTTCCAACAATATACTCCACATCCCCCCACCCCCCCCAAACCAACCCCACCCCAAATATCTTCATCAATCAAAAGCGTCATTTAAAATAAATACTTCAGCTCGATTTTTTTTTTTTGTAAAGTCTCTCCATTGTGAAATCTTCTACTTTGAGACTCCTTTGAGTGTCGAGCGTCAAGCTCGATATTGCGACACTGCGTCCACATCAACATGAAACACACCCATAAAACCTAATAAAACCCTGCTACACACCAACAGCAGCCCAAAATCTTTCCATGCTCCAGCAGAAAGCTTTTATTTGGGTGTAAACTCATGAGCCTTGTGTTAAAAAATTAAAAAATAGGTCACAGGGAGTGGAATGCAGTCATACTTTTGTTTGGACAAACACGCTCACAAAAAATTCCCCAAAAACATGTGTGCTAAGTCTTAATACTGTACAAGCAGAAGAACAAATGCAGGGTAAATGTATATATATTAGGATTGTGAGATATAAAGGACAAAAGCAGACAAAACCCTAATGACTCCCAAAGCTTTAGGTATTAACTGTTATTTTTAAAATAAACAGCAACAGAAAAGAAAATGGTAAGACGTCGTAAACACATTTTTTTGTTAAGCGCACTAATTATTCACTGATAAATTGCTTGTCAGTTGATAAGAATGCGTCTTAATGTGTTTTAATGTTTGATGATGGTTCCTGAATGGCACTGTCAATCATCTAAAGCTGGGTGTTCCTCGTGATGAGGCAGAGAAGAAATAAAGAAAGACTCAGCTGTGCATGTCAGTCGTTCATTCATCATAATGACGGCTACGCTTGCGCAACTGATTCATAATGTTGCGCAACAAGCTGAATGTGCGAGCTGTGTGGAAACCGCAATGCTCTTCTGCTCACCACGGTTGTAAAGAGTGGTTCGTGTAGCTGTCACGTAGGCTCTAAAATTATGGAAACGTGGCACAGGTAGTAGATACAGAACACCATTTTATAAACATGACTAGACTAAACTAAACTAAACTAAAGGATGGGTATTTCAGGCAAAACTGATTTTTCAAAGGAATTATTTGAAAAATATTTGAATATTTATTACTTCAGGTTCAATTGGCACAGCTAGTTGTCATTATAAAAGAGGCAGGGTTACTCAGAAAGGTTCGCACTGCACTTCATTTTCATTTCTTTTACAAAAACACTGCCCTGGATTGTACAGCTCTGAATGACACGCGATCTTGTGTAATGTGCTAGTCATTTTCTGAATATTTGTATATTTAAGACTCATCCCTGCCCTAAACATGGACGCTTCAAGCAACAAAGTAAAAAAAAAAAAAAAAAAAAGAAAACAAAATAAATTTTATATTATATATATATATATACACAAACACACACACACACTTTCACTTTCACTTCACACACACACACACACACACACACACACACACACACACACACACACACACATACACACACACTTCTATATTGTATGTATTTTAAGTATAAAATACATACTTTTACTGTGTAGGATATAGATTTATCGTTTAATGTTTTATTATTATTATTATTATTATTATTATTGTGATCATCATTATTGATGGTGTTAAATTGTATAAATAATTATTATTATACACACACGTCCATATTTCGCATAAAACACATTATATAGTACACATATTATATATTAAGAGAAAAATGCAGCTCCAGAAATAAAATCTCTTTGGAACATTACTTTAAGTCCACGGGACGTGCCTTTAAACACGCAGCGTTATTCGACGTGTTGACATAATTTCCACTGATACAGGAAGTCAGGGTGGGGCATATCAAGTGGCTCCTCCACCTTTTAAAATAGGCAATAGCGTTTAGGTTACCTCACAGCCAGGAAACCTACAACTGTTGGGGGCGGGACACTTCAGATTCTTGAGAGCGTTTGATTGGTCAGAAAATCTGACGAGAAGCCGAAGTGCAGAATGATGTGATCAGAACTGTTTATTCGTATCGGTGGTAGAGAGAGATTGTAAATTTTGAATGCGTATATCTTCTAAATGCGAATTTTGTCATTGTATCGGAGCGCACTAGCTTATAGATGACCTTAAGGCTGACATATTCGTACTAAAAGCCACAAAACGTCCATTTTGATTTCATGATCAATCCTTTAATCGTTAATAACATGAATACTGTTACTCAAACCCCACTTTGCTTGAATGAGTCATGACCTGAGAGATCAGAGCTGCCCCCGAGCATGAGCTCATCTGTACCACAGGTCACTCTGCCCATATCTACACCGGCTTATCTGGATTCAGCGTCACCTCAACCCACTGAACATCTGACCCGGACTAAAGCAGAGAGTTTAACAGACTTTGTGTTCAACAACTGTAAGAAAGAAGGTACTGTTATGAATAAGACCTGTGTACAGAGTGTGATCCTTCCAAAGTCATGTTACATAAAAAGGGGAAGGAGGAAAGAGAGCAGGTATAATTTTACAGCCTGACAGCCAATCAGACACTAATAAGCACCTATTATGTGTAAAAGTGTCACTTCAACTGGCTGGTTAACTCGCACACGTTCATAAAAGCGATAACACTGTAATTATAATAAAACGGATCTTGAGCAATTTTTTTTTTTTACCTGAAACCATACATAATAGATTTCTTATTCATCCTCTACACCACAACCGACAAAGGCATACGGTATCCTTTTGTCTTTTAGTAGCGCACTTGGGGAAAAAAAAAAACTATAAACGCGACAGTTCCCCTTTTCCCTCGCTACAAACCGATTTTTGGTTTTCAGTTTCAGTTGTATTAAGGAATGAAACACTCAGGGGCGTGCTGTGATTGGAAAATGCATCAACGATGGTGTGGTGTGATGAAGCAGAGTTACTCTTAACACCATGAGGATGAGTCATTTCCAGTAATATTACGTCCAAAAGGATTTTATTCCTCTTACACCACTGCGGTTTTCCAGTCGTATTAAAGGATGACGAGTATTTTTATCCGTTTGCTGTTACAAGTTAGTTATCATGTTAGCGTTTGTAACGTTAGAGCAGTTCTTTCAAACGCCTCTCTTTGTTAATAAGATACAGCTTGTAATGTCGCCGATAAACCATAAAGCGCTCCATTTTGAAGTGTCGGGAAATTTCAAGTTCCAGCTTAACCGTTGTATTTATAATAAATAAATCAATAAATAAAAACCGCTCCCACTGGAGACTCCTTCCATAAATGTTAATCTTACAGAAAGCATGACTCGTGGTGTAGAAAGGCTTCAGCATCTCAATACGTTGTACGAGCGTCTGCGTGCGATGATAAACTGTGCCGTTGTGGAATTTCCCTCCCAAGCCAGTGTTGTAAGACTTGGCAATACGAATCCAACGAATCCAAATATTCTGACCGCGACATACAGGTTACATCACGTTCAGTGAATGAAAGTGAAGAAAAACAGAAGAAACAGAAGACTGTACTACAAGAGAACATCACGGGTGATGGAGGAGGAAAAAGAAATCATGTTTATATTCGCATCGTCGCTGCTAAATCTGTAAATAAAAACTGAAGACTGCTTCAAGACGGGGTCACAAACATCAGATATCATGTCCTGATGAATGTGGGGTTCTCCCCAAACAGCTCCTTTATGCTGTTCGGTTTTAAAAACTGAATGGAAAAGCATGAAATAATGGCTTTTTAAGCCGAGGTGTGGAAAGACTGGTCTCTCGATAAAGACGAGATACAAGAAAGATTAACGCGAACAGGTTTTCTGAATAAACATACATGATGTAGTGGAGGTTTCCGTGCTATATCTTGACGTATCCAAGCATAAACATGGCTTAAGAGGACACTTGGGAGTTGTTTTGACAGCCGTGAGCTTTCGGTATTGCTAAATCTTTCATCAGCTTCAGGATTTTCACATAACCATCGTTGATTTGGGGGGGGGGGGGGGGGGGGTAGTGTACATCATGGCTGATCGGGAACTTGGGTTGGTGTACATACAGTAGTATACATTTCCTGTCTGGGAAACCAAACCAAACCAAACTGCAATACAGATTATACTGATAAACTCTGAGAATGAACATTTTCATGAGCCACATCACTGCAACAACATTTAACTATGTAAATTCAGAAAGGGGGGAAAAAAACAACAACAACAAAAAAAAAAAACAACAGATTATAGCTCCTCAGACCCACGGAACGTCAGGAGCTATAACTTCGCAGTGTTCACCAACACTGATTTTCATCAACATTCACAACCCCTCACACTAAACTAACACGATCATGGCACCCAGGTAGGATACACACCAAACATTTTTTAGAAAATTACTAAATATTTACTGAAAGGTTACCGAACTGCACACATTCACACACTGTACAGATTTGTATTTACGTATTTATTCAGCTGTTATTTATCCAGGTTGTACTTATTTTATGAAGGAAACCGGACACATGAAGCTAATATTATATCTGGCTGACTCGAACAGGTCAGAGAGAATTTCTCCGCAGTTTCTACCAACAAAAAAGACCAAAGAAAATCATTATGTTCAACAAAACACAACGTAAAAAACACAATTCTTTATCTTTAGGACGATTTATATATACAACATAGACAATTTATATATATATATATATATATATATATATATATATATATATATATATATATATAAAAATATATAAATGTCCAGTACTGTGCAAAGAAATGCTGCAAAGATAACTTCAAAAATAATTAAATTAAATCTTTCAACTTAAAAGAAAAATACTACAATGTGTAGTAAACATTAATAAACTAAACAAACTCAATATCTGGTCTGACGACACTTTTTTTCCGTTTTTTTCCCCCTTAAATAGTAGTCTCCGGTACAACGTGTGCAGTTTTATAAGGAAATGAGCTGGTAAGTTTTATTGAGCATCTTGCAGAACCAGACACAGTTCTTCTGGACACTTTGACTTTCGCACTCGCTTCTTATTTTTGCAGCAAAACCCAGCAGCCTTCATTGTGTTTTTTGTCTGAAAAGTGTCTCTTACATAATACGCTGCTTTCTTTAATGACATACAAACATTTTTTTTGGAAAAGTAATGTTTGGAAATCTAAAATGTTTCAGTATTGACTCAATTCATATAAATATAATTATAATATATAAATATATTAAAATAAATATCGATAACAAAGTTTGTACTAAAAAAATATTTTATTCACAATATTTGAAAACATCTTCACGATACTTGGGACACATCATGATGGATCATTTTTGGTAACAAAGCACCAAAATTCAAGTATTTCAAGGAAAAGGAGTGAAAATGAGACAATTTGTATATTTTTTCAAATCCGGTCTGTAACGTTTCACTTTTAAAACTTGTATTAACTCTTAACTCGTATTATATCACGGTATAGATATTATATCCTGACATTGCCCAGCTCTACACTGAAGATCAAAATGTAACATGAGAGTTCGAAAGATTCTCATGACCTGGTTTGATTAACACTCGAGGGAAGGTGACGTCTCTACAATCAAACAGCCGGAGGTTTATGACTCGAGTGTTATCGCACAGTTATTAATTTATGGCTGGGTCTCAGAGTCCTCTACACTTTCCTGCTGATACAGGCATTGCCTTTGGGCAGGCAGCGGTTTTGTGAACTTGATTCGTTTCACCTGAATTCTACTTCTCTCAGTATCACAGCGTCTATCAACTAATCTACACGTGTGACGGCTCACTTTGTTGTGAAAATCAAGTTACAAAACGGCTATGTGATTTCTTTTTTTTTTTTTTTTTACGAGTTCAGAAGTATAAAGATCTGATATCCTTCCACGTGCATCGCTGAGCCTCTGGTGAACTTTTTGCCCTCCACAGACGAGGAGCTCGGTCATAAGGAGAACTGGAGTGAATCACATAGTTAATCTGATAGCAGCCAAAACCTGTGTTGACAGCCTGCTTCCTACAGGAGATGACTCATCGTCATATTAGCTAAGCAGTAGTCTCACGTTCATATCCGGCTTCTGTTCTGTTCACGCATGATATGATCCTGCAGAAAAAGTCCTCAAGGTTTTAGAGGAACAAAATCATCTGACTCCCTGCCTCAAGGCGCCTTAACATGTGCACTACTTGAATCGCACACAAGGGTTTTCACACGCACTCAACTGTGTTTCGATTATGGCGAGAACCCAATGTGACCCTGAAACGGCCCAGCTGCAGGAAGTGACCCAAACGCCAAAAACGAGTGTATTGTGGGTAAAAACTGAGCCAGAGGACAGATGTGGAGTCCTGCAGAAACACTTTATATTCTGGATATTAAAGGGGACCCATCATGTAAACTTTTACATGGTGTTTGAACATAAATGTGTGTCGGCAGTCACACAACCACCCTATGATGGTAAAACTCCACCCACTCCTTTTTTTTTTTTTAAATATATATATATATATATATATATATATATATATATATATATTCCCCATAAATCATAAACAGTGTCTCAAAATGAGTCATTCGCATTTTCTCTACAACGTGACGTCACGTTGGAACAGGCCCCGCCCACGACTGGTGACAGACTCTGCCCTATTAGCATAGCTCCTCCCCTGAGTGAGCTCACACTTAGTGATAAGAAGAACGTCTCAGCTTCGTGTTGGCTGTAAGAATGAACATAAGAGTCTTCATGTGCTCCCGGCATCAGAGCCACTGAAGACGCAGTGGAGTCGTTTTATTTTTGAAGGAAATGTGCCCCAGAAAATAGCTAAATTCATACATGTTTGTTCGGATCATTTTACACCAGACCGCTTTGTGAACGAGGCTCTATACAAAACAAGATTTGCTGAAAAGTTTATTCTCAAGCATGGATCAATACCAACTGTTCGTGATCCAGCTTCATATCCAGAAGACGTAAATATCGCAATTCATTTTGTGCTTGTTAGCAAATTCCACAGCTATGTGTGATGTTACCATCGGCTAACGGCTAAAGTTACCACTGTCTCTGATTGTATTCACAGAGACCAGAACTGTGTCATCATTTTTATTTTTAACCCGAAAACACTTACTGTCTGTATAATTCATACATAAAGGGCTGAACACCTGTATTTACGGTGTCGATCATATTGGTTCTCCTGATTTGTTCTTGCCGTAGTATCCGAAGCACGAGCTGTAAAGGCACGGCCCTCTTCTGGAAAGGGGGCGGGGAGCAGCAGCTCATTTGCATTTAAAGAGACACACACGAAAACAGCGTGTTTTTGCTTCCACCCAAAAAGGGGCATTTACAGCATGGTAAATATAATAAATGATCCGTGGGATATTTTGAGCTGAAACTTCACAGACACATCCTGGGGACACCTGAGACTTGTATTACATCTTGTACAAAGGTGCATAATAGGTCTCCTTTCCAAAAACAAATAAATAAATAAATAAAATTCATTAAATATAGGCACAGTTCCTGAAATGACGCATGTTGTAATCCTGCTACTTATATAACTATTTAAATGTTTATCTAACACCTGCTCTGTGTTCATCGTTCATCGATTGATATGATTTATTTGCCTTTGCATTTTCATCATACTACTGAACAACAGTATACACACTAACCCTCTGTAAATGTTTTAGTCATTTAATTATGTATGCGCAGTGTGAAACCGAGATTCAGACTTGCGCTTGATAAAAAGCTATGATGAGAAAGATGAGAAAGCACCGGCTGTAACTTCTCCGTCACCGAGCGGACGCTACACTTCCCCGTGAGATCACTTGTTTACAATGAGAATGAGCTCGCATGAGCGACAACAGTTTGCTTTGGCAGCCATTACAGACCCAAAACAGCCCACTACTTTAAAAATACTACTTTAGGAGATTTTTTTTTTTTTGGATCAGAGCCAAGCAACAATAATAAAGCTCCATTAATAATAAGCAGCTCCTCCGTTTGTTTGTTTTTTTTCACCGACCAAACGGACGACAGTCCTGCCTTGCCTTCTTGTTTTCTATAGGCTCATACGTTTAAAGCTCTTAAATTCAGAGGTCAAAGTTCACCTACATAAAGTCACCTAACTGCATCCTTTCCCCTTCAGTGAATATTGCGATCGCAGAAACGAAGAGAAAATCGAGCAAACGTCGCAAAATTTGCAATTTTTCAAAATGACTGCAGATTTTCCACAGATTTGGGCCAAGATGCGATGTGATGTCATCACAACGCGCATTCAGCCAAAGCCCTCTCCGATTCACGTGCGTGAAACATGAGTACGGCTAAAAGGTTTCATTTACCAACAAACATCACTGTGAAAGATGCGCAAAACTATTTCGTGCGAATTCGCCAATTCAGCTAGTTTTCCGCAAAAATGCACAAACAAATTTTGAAAAAAGCCGCAGCAAAATCAAGCATTTTTGATCTCAACAATCACAAAAAAACCTGCAAAATCCTGTATGGACTGATTACAAACATTTATATATAAATTTTTATATATTTTTTAATTATTATATTTATTGGCTAAAAAGACATGCTAATCTACTACTTGGACTAACTGGATTTCTAACTGGATAGAAATCGAATAAAGAATATCTACTTAATACGAGGGCTGGTCAATATGACCATATAATATCGATATTATGATTAAATTAATATTTGATATTGAAATTATTCACGATACACTTTTCTGAGGTATCCCGGGTGTCGTGATATATTTTTATAACACGATGTATTAACTAAAAAAAAAAAAAAAAACTGGGGATAAAATAGTAGCGGCTGATCTGACGTTCCAATTTTGTCCTGAATCTTTCTAACTGAAAGAAAACGAGGAACGGTATATAAACTCTGTTCAATTATTTATTTATGTAGCCATTAAATAAACTTATCATCTCACACTGTTTTTCTTTTTTATGCGACACTTTTTTTTGCTGACAGTTTTACACTATAAATCCTTTACCGTAAATCTATACACCACTTTAGACAAATCGGTATTATTTGCTCGTATGTGCTCTAAGCGGGGTTTCAAGACTAATGAGGGAGAAAAAGAAATAAATTAAAGTGCTTCTACATTCCAGAGCAGCATTACAGAGAGCAAAGGGCATGTGGCAGGGCGGGAGTGAGAGCCCACAGGGGGCCGAAACACCCGGCCCTCCTATTCTATATCCTTTCCCTTTTTTTTTTGCATATATGTACAGCAACCAAAATCCTGCTCCTCCGTGTAACTCACATACTCACTCCAGAAGAGCTCCAGCACACAGGCACACATGGTACTGGTTAGAGGAACACACGCTGCGGAGGCCACCCCCAGCCAAGAGAGAGCGAGAGACGTCAAGGGACTCGCCTTAGATTCAGGTTGTAGAGCGAGTCCTGCGTGTTTATCCTGAACAATAAACACCAGGTTAACTGTAGTGTTGTGAGTAATTACAGAATCATGAGGCACAACAGGATCGTCCTCAGATAAGCGGCACAAAGGGTCCGTCTGAGTTTCTTCGTTTGAAACGAACTCCTACAACGAATAGAAAAAAGGTGCAGCTGATTTACTACACACTGCAAACACAACGGCGGTCTGGAAGTCATCATGCAGCGCTGCCGAATTCTCCGTTCCGATTGGCCGGCTGCAAAAATCACAGGTTTATATATCGACGCTTTTCTGTTTCTATAGTAACGGCTCATACACAGGGACTTGTATAATAGACACTGTACATAATCTACAACTAATAATAAACACAGAAGGACATATAATAATATGGTGACGTCTTCTGTAAGAAGACTTTTCAAACATATAAACATATACGGAAGGAGTCTCCAGTGTCAGCGCTTCGTAAATTCACGTTTTTCACCACGGGAGAGTTTTCCGGATGGAGGAGTTTACGTTTTCTTGTTTCTCAGTAAAATGAAACGCTGCATTTTTGTCTTATTAACTTCAAGAGAGAGGAAAGACGAGAGGCTGGTGATGGAGCGACTCTTTATCGTTGCTATAGCGTAAGCGATAACAGGAACTAACTTGTTTCTCGGACATTTCACGACATTAAACATAACTATATGCAGATAAAATTGTCGTTTTGTTTTTTTTTAATCAATTTGAACATGTAACCGTTGGCAATTTGCTTTGGTATAAGAGGAATAAAATACTTCAGGATGTGCTGATATTGGGAAAATAATCAACTTCATAGCGGTGACAGTAACTCCGCTTCATCACACCACGTTGATGTTGATTATTTTCCAATAACAGCATGCTCTGTTGTGTTTCGTACGTCAATTAAATTGCAGATTAGCAGCTTTACTACGAGTTTACTGACTCGCTGAACTGAATAAATAATACAATTACATTTTATTTAGAGAAGAGTAAATGTTTACACGTTAAGATTTTAATAAAGAGGCATTTTCCCTTTTTGCTTGGGAGAAATAATAATAACACGCTCATCCTGAATGTGGCTTTATTTCCCTCAGAGGATTATCAGCAGCAGTGATCCAACAGGCTTCCCTGCTTTTTTCCATATCTATAGCTGGAGCTCATACACAAATAAAAGGCTCTTTGAGGTTAAGATGACCATGCAGCCTCTCCCATGGAGAAAGTTTGGGTGACTCTTTATCTCAGTTGCACAGATTAGCTTCTCTGCACAGAGCATGAGAGTGAAGACAAAGCTGGCTGCTGGGTTTTAATAAAAAATAAAGGAAACTAATCTTAAGGAGCAACCGAGATTAGAAAAGGGCCAAGTCGTATAATGTGCTTGGTTTCATTTTGGTGGATAAAATGAGCAGATCGTGATATGGTTAGGTGAGTTTGCATCAGAGTAATAATAATAATAATAATAATAATAATAATAATAATAATAATAATCACCTCTCTGAAATCACCTACTTTTAACTTTGCGTTTAGATAACATATTTTGTCATTTATTAATCAGCATTTTTGTGACTTTTTTTTTTATAAGTAACATTCACTTCATTTCATTGTTTGAGTATCTCAGTATAATTGCTGTATTTTAGCATAACTTTTATGCCTTCAAAATTTTTCTGCCTTAGTTTTATGTCTTATTGACCATTTCTATTCTGTAGCACTTCAAGATTTGCCTCAAATCAAAAGAAACTATATTTATTATTATTATTATTATTATTATTATTAGAGATGGCACGATACCACTTTTTTCCACCCATTGTCCAATACAGATACCGAATCCCTGTGTATCAGCCAATACCAATACACATCCCATACTGTTTCCTTTAAATATCACTACGTTTTATTTTTTTTCCACAGTTAAACTCTTTTAGCTAAAAGAGATTAACAGTACATTTACAGCATTTGACAGACACCCTTAACCAGAGCGACTTACATTTATTTCATTCATACATCTGAGGGTTAAGGGCCTTGCTCAGGGGCCCAACAGTGGCAGCTTGGCAGTTCTGGGATTTGAACTCACGACTTTCCGATCAGTAGCCCAACATCTTAACCACTGAGCTACCACTGATACCTCCTACTCAAGTGTAAAGTTGAAAGTGTAAAGGTACAAGTGTAAAGTTAAAAGTGAAAAAAAAGTGAAAGTGACATGTGAAGGCCAATGTATGGTAACCCATACCTGGATGGGTTAAATGCACACACACATCAGAAGTTGTGAGTAGTGAACACACACACACACACACACACACACACACACACACACACACACACACACACACACACACACACATCAGAAGTTGTGAGTAGTGAACACACACACACACATCAGAAGTTGTGAGTAGTGAACACACACACACACACATCAGAAGTTGTGAGTAGTGAACACACACACACACATCAGAAGTTGTGAGTAGTGAACACACACACACACACATCAGAAGTTGTGAGTAGTGAACACACACACACACACACACACACACACATCAGAAGTTGTGAGTAGTGAACACACACACACACACACACATCAGAAGTTGTGAGTAGTGAACACACACACACACATCAGAAGTTGTGAGTAGTGAACACACACACACACACACATCAGAAGTTGTGAGTAGTGAACACACACACACACACACATCAGAAGTTGTGAGTAGTGAACACACACACACACATCAGAAGTTGTGAGTAGTGAACACACACACACACACATCAGAAGTTGTGAGTAGTGAACACACACACACACACATCAGAAGTTGTGAGTAGTGAACACACACACACACACACATCAGAAGTTGTGAGTAGTGAACACACACACACACACATCAGAAGTTGTGAGTAGTGAACACACACACACACATCAGAAGTTGTGAGTAGTGAACACACACACACACACACATCAGAAGTTGTGAGTAGTGAACACACACACACACACACACATCAGAAGTTGTGAGTAGTGAACACACACACACACACACACACATCAGAAGTTGTGAGTAGTGAACACACACACACACACATCAGAAGTTGTGAGTAGTGAACACACACACACACACATCAGAAGTTGTGAGTAGTGAACACACACACACACACATCAGAAGTTGTGAGTAGTGAACACACACACACACACATCAGAAGTTGTGAGTAGTGAACACACACACACACACATCAGAAGTTGTGAGTAGTGAACACACACACACACACACATCAGAAGTTGTGAGTAGTGAACACACACACACACACATCAGAAGTTGTGAGTAGTGAACACACACACACACATCAGAAGTTGTGAGTAGTGAACACACACACACACATCAGAAGTTGTGAGTAGTGAACACACACACACACATCAGAAGTTGTGAGTAGTGAACACACACACACACACCAGAAGTTGTGAGTAGTGAACACACACACACCAGAAGTTGTGAGTAGTGAACACACACACACCAGAAGTTGTGAGTAGTGAACACACACACACCAGAAGTTGTGAGTAGTGAACACACACACACCAGAAGTTGTGAGTAGTGAACACACACACACACACACACACACACACACACACACACACACACACACACATCAGAAGTTGTGAGTAGTGAACACACACACACACACACACACACATCAGAAGTTGTGAGTAGTGAACACACACACACATCAGAAGTTGTGAGTAGTGAACACACACACACACACACACACACACACACACACACACACACACACACACACACACACACACACACTACAAACCGTGAACACACCCGGAGCAGTGGGCAGCCATTTTTTTGCTGCGGCGCTGGGGGAGCAGTTGAGGGTTAAGGGCCTTGCTCAAGGGCCCAACAGTGGCAGCTTGGCGGTGCTGGGATTTGAACTCATAACCTACCAATCAGTAGCCCAACGTCTTAACCTCTGAGCTACCGATTGATATCTGAACTCAAATATAATCAAATAAATCGTAGCAAAATTAAAAAAAACAACAAAAAAAAGTCAATTCTCTTTACATGTGAACATTTCTAGATCCAAAAATAAATTTCTTTTCTAAATAACATGCCCAATAACAATCCCGGGTATTGCATCGGTGCCATCTCCAGAGTTTTTCCCTACCACAGAAAGGCTTAGGCACTGTGCAAAGTGTTTTCGCGGAGCGCCGTAAGCCGAATGAACATTAAAAAGGCATTTAGGCGACATATCTGAATGAACAGGAATGAGCTGCCAATCAACAATCAGTATTTGGATGAATGTTTGCGTGATTGGTGTGTGACAGGTGCTCACCGCCCAGCTAATCAAACTGCTGATTGGATATTCCTCTGTACCGTCAACTCGGGATGCTAGTTACATCCATCGACTCGGATAAGAAAGTTGCAAGCCATCAATAAGCTAAGCTTCAACAAAGAATAAATGAAGTATCAACTTTTTCTGTCTTGTGGATGTTAGCAATAGCGATAGGCAGGCAGGCAGGCTAATGTAGCCTATTTTACAACTAAAGAAACTGCTAACTTACACAGATATTCATGCACTGAATTAGGCGACGTTTGCCTGTGAAGCTAGTTAGTTGACGTTACATAAAGATACCGTGACTGAATTAACGTTAGTATCTAACGTGGCTCGGTAGCTAAACAAAGGTAGGCTGTGTTCACACGTGATTGTCTTTCTAATGAAGGAAAAGGGATTTTTATGTAAAACAGACCTCAGAAAACCCTGATCTCTAATCATTATTGTTGTTCTTATTAACCTCTTTTCTGTCATGTCTGAAGGTTGGAAGTACATGAGCATACACCAGTGCCAATATTACTATTCGTATGCCTTCATCCGTGTGTGTGAGCGCATGTGAATACAATGAGATGTTTGTGGTGCTCCTGATTTCTCACATGCCTATATGACTGAGCACAAGGGCAGCACATTTCAATCAGCAGCTGAGTAATTTACACTCGGGAGCGCCCAGCTCGATACGTCATGAAGATCATGCTCAAGCCTCGTCCTTCAGAGGTGAAGCCGTGTGGGAAGCGAGGAGTGAAAAGAGGAGCAGGATGAAGAGGACGGTCACGGAGAAGCCCTTCTTTCTGTTTCTCTGATTAAGGTTTTGGATCTGGATCTGGGTTTTGGAGGGGGTTGAGGGTTGGGTGGTTGTTGAGAGTGATGCTCATCAGACAAACCATCAGTGCTGAGCTTAACGCCATGAAATACGTACACTGTGTGTCTTTAAACCAGTACCTCATGGAACCCAAACATTTTTCAAGTTCTTTGCATTTCTTATTTATTAAACATAAACCAAATGGCTCAAGTCCCGCCATCTTGTTTTCTATTGGCTCGCAAGACTGAGGTTTGTGAATTCACTGAGATGGTGAGAAGCGAAAGCAACAACTCAGATGTTGCAGCTGCACTGGTAGCGCCGCGAATAAGGGACCGGACATCTGATCGGAAGGTCGCGAGTTCATATCTCACCACTGCCGAGCTACCACTGCTGGGCCCTTGAGCAAGGCCCTTAACCCTCAACTGCTCAATTGTATTTTAAATGAGACAAATGCAAAGCCCTCTGGATAACGGCGTCTGTCAAATGCCATAAACGTAACTTTTCCACTGGGGGAAATTTATCTGAGAAAGCACAAAAGCGTAAATTTTAAGGTGCCATAGCAACGGATCTGCAAATACAAACCCCTGGCCCCCTCGCTAGTTTAACCCACCTGACAGGTAAGGACGTGTATTCTGACCAGGCGAGACTGAGAGCTGAGACAAACCTGACACTGTGCTCAGCCTGGCCTCATTAAAGCTCTTTACATCTTATTAAAATAATCACAACCTTCTACACAGGAACAAGCCAGCGGTAAGCCATGAAACCAACCTCAAAGCTGCAGTGAAATCCTAACAGCCGTGAGCGAAGAAACAAATGGAGAGCTGAACCGTTTGCTTTAGCATACTTAACACCTCAGTTCACGCATGAGAGACAGAGAATGTATCCTGAACCCAATTTTAGCCTCCTGCCAAGACTGAAGTGTCAGATGATATCTTCTTTAACACACACACACACACACACACACACACACACACACACACACACACACACACTGAAGCTGCAAACATTACTTTTTGGAGAATCAGACAGGAGAATACGACGCAAGACTTTTATCAGGCCCGTTTGGTTTTTTCCCCCCAACAAATATCACAAAAAACCTACAATATGACTACAGTGTGACTTTGATGACCTAATGTTAGCTGAAGTGAAGTGAGCGAGTGCCTGGTGCGTCATCTGTTTATTAATCCCTCCTGTGTTCCTTTATTAGGAGAGCAGCACAGAGCTCCGCTGAGGTAAATAAACCCTGCTCACAATGTAAATGCTCTGCAAACACCTGTCTCACGCTCACATGATTTCTGTTTAAAGAGAGAGAGAGAGAGAGAGAGAGAGAGAGAGAGAGAGAGAGAGAGAGAGAGAGAGAGAGAGAGATGCAGTTCCAGAGAAAGAAAGAAAGACAAAGAGAGTAAAAGAGAGGTAGAAAGGCATAGAGACACACAGAGAGGGGGAGAGATTCAGAAAGACAGATATGCAGAGAGACAGACATGGACAGAGAGAGAGAGGGACAGTGAGGAAGAGAGACACAGATAGAGAGCAGGAAAGAGACAAAGAGAGACAGACAGAAAGAAAGACATTGTGTCACAAAGAGAGAGGCAAAAAGAGAGAGACAGATAGACAGACAGACACAAACAGAGAGACAAAAACACAGAAGAGAAACAGACAGAAAGAGAGAAACAACGAGAGAGAGGGAGGGAACAAAAGAGAGACAGATAGACAGACAGACAAACACAGAGAGTCGAGAGAATGAGACACGGAGAGAGAAAGACAAAGAGACACAAAACACAGAAAAGAGAAAGAGACAAAAAGACAAACAGAAGAGAGAGAGAGAGAGAGAGAGAGAGAGAAATACAGACCGAGAGAAAGACAAACATGGAGAGATAAACAATCATGCCAATAAAGTACTGTGAAATTGAAGCCGGGGGGGCGGGGGGGCGGGGTTTACAAGAATAGGAATAAACTTGAACTTTAAAACCACACACGTTCTGTCAGGAAGAAAACAAACACACACACACACACACACACACACACACAGATTACTGTGTTGCTGTGCCAGTGTAAATAGGTCTGGGGAGTTATGTGGACAATAGCAGTGGACAGAGAACTGGGTTAAATCTGTCAGTAAAGCTGAGAATACTCTATGCCGTGACCCAGAACACCAGTGGACACGGCAAGGAAGCTGCTCTACTTCTCTCTGCACAGAGCAAACAGAGAAGGGGAGAAAGCAGGGTTTAATGCAGGAGACAGTGATTCACGCATCTGGAAACCATCCTGTTGTGAGAGAAGCACTTTAATGGTCTATTTATTTGATCCGGGGAGGGCGGGAAGGGAGGCATGAGGCATGGCACACAAAGACAGGCCTCAATCAGGTCCTCAATGTGGACACCATGAGACTGAGAGGAGCAGGAACTAAAACAGTTCCTCGGTGAACATCATTCACTAACATTTATCCAACCTGCACGTGTTCAGTGCCGCATTTGGCTTTACGAGCGGCTTCAGGATGAAGTCGACTTCACTCTGGGTTCCGGTGTTTCTTTGCACATTAAGCAGGCTACAAGCTTTTACTGTTTCAAACACAACATGGTTAGCCACGTGTCAATCAAACAGCTTCTTCCTGGGAAATCTGGCTCTCGAGAAAAAAAAAAAAGCTATTCTAGAGCATTCTGATCTATGATCAATACAAACCTGTGAATACGAACGTCATCGGGGCAAAGTGTCATGCAGCAGCTCCTGGGAACTGTCACAGAAACACCGGCTCAACACCATACCTGATCCAGGTTACCTCATCCACACACCTGTCTGATAGCATGAGTCAGGCCTTTATCATCACTGTAAACCTGACAAACCCTCTCTCTCACTCACACACACACACACACACACAGGTGACGGGACTGACACGACAACCGCATCCTCCTTTATTAACGATTTTCACATCTTACTCACTGCTTGTTTACAGGAAACGAAACGGTTAAAGAGAGAGAGAGAGAGAGAGAGAGAGATCAGTGTTTCCTGTGGTATAAATGAGTGAAAGCCTGTTATTAAGAGACCTTTATTAGGAAAGCCCCCTTTATTGGCTCAATAATCACTTTAAAATATCACTTTAAAAAAAAACATGGGAAAAAATTACTTCATATTTACTTCACATCAGAAACACAAAATGATTAAAAACCTCCAAAAAAGAAAAACCGAAAACAATCCACTAATCCAGTATTAGAAAAGAGGAACAACTAACAGTTCAAGAAAGAAAGATTTTTGACTTTGACTTGAGTGAGACAAAAGGAGAGAGACAGTGAGAGAGACAGAGGAGCATGATAGAAAGAAAGAAAGAAAGAAAGAAAGAAAGAAAGAAAGAAAGAAGAGAACTGAAAGAAACAAAGAGAGGTGACGAGGAAGAGAGAAAGGCAGATAGAGAGACAAAAGAAAAAAAACAAGGAGAGTGAGAAGGGGGGGGCAGACGGAAAGAGAAAGACAAAAAGAGTGACAAAAAAGTACGAGAAAGAAAGACATTGAAAGAAATTGAGAGAGAGAGAGAGAGAGAGAGAGAGAGAGAGAGAGAGAGAGAGAGAGAGAGAGAGAGACCAAAGGAGACAGACAGAATGAAAAAGAAAAAAAAAAAGAGCATGGTAGGAAGAAAGATAGAGAAGTTGAAGGGAAGAAAGAGAGGCAGAGAGGGAGATAGAGAGAAAGACAGATAGAGAGACAAAAAGAAAAAAAAACAGGGAGAGTGAGAAGAGGGGGGCAGACGGAAAGAGAAAGACAGAAAGACAATAAGAGTGACAAAAAAAAGAACGAGAAAGAAAGATATTGAAAGAAATTGAGAGAAAGAGAGAGAGAGAGAGAGAGAGAGCAGTGTTTCCTGTGGTATGAACGAGTGAAAGCCTGTTACTGTAACAGTCTGATGATTTCAGAGGCTTTACAGGATTAAAGACTGTACTATGAGCTTCAACACTCCACAGAGACGTCCGACGTTATGTTTTAAAGACGTGTTCACACTTAAACCCGGGACGTTACCATTTAGAACAGTATTTTGCTGGGATAATTGCATTCACACTTGCCAGGAAAGTTCTGCTTATATGGGATGTGACGTATATATTTTTTTTTGTAGAATTTAAACAAATGGCTTTTTCCCGCCATCATCACACACTTTTACTCTCTGGTACCACAAGGCTGCGATGTGGGAGTCTGCTGGGGGTTTGGCGCGCATTGTGAACTTTACTGTGATGCCGATTTGACAAATAACTTTGTCTGACACAAATGGCTAATGACCTAATGACTCGATTTCTTTAACGACTCGGAAGTTCAACTGTGAAGCTCTCAAGCTCTCCTTTGTTGACTTTGCTTCTTGTTGGTGCTAATGTGTTACACCAGCTGTGTCTTAAGGCACCAGTATGTCTTCCCCAGCAATGTGCTGGTTCCTGTTCGCTCTCTCTCTCTCACACACACACACACACACACACACACACACACACACACACACACACACACACACACACACACACACGACCCCTCCTGATAATTAGATTACCGCATCAATCTCTTTGGGGTTTATCTTAACCCCTTGCTGCTTAACGGCCATTAAAATCCCGCATAAAGGCGCAGGGGTGTTAGTGCTAATGGGGCACTGTTTAAACGGGAGGATGGGTGACTTCAGAAAGACACCACGGTTTTCCTCAATCCTTTGATTCCCGCCCCCCACTCCCCAAAAATCCAGGTGATTTATTTATCATGAAGAAATGACGTTCAATGCTCCACTGAAAGCTCTGGTTATGTAAGAGGCCAGGAAGTTACACAGACATCTATTCACCGTATCGTATTCATCGTACCTCACAGGCAACATCTGACGCTCACGACCGATACGCAGTGCTTCTCAGCCTGACCTAAAAATCTCCGGATATGTGAAAGCCTGTCGTTAGGAATCTAGAAATGACTAATAACGTATGCAGTCGTATCAGCAGATCTGCCACACGGCTCATATCTGATCATCACTTCAGAGTGAAGTAGAAAGAGGAAGATCTCGTTCTATAATAACACACTGGCACAGAGAGCTTCCTCTTCTCCTGGAATAGTTAGAGAGGTATGACAGTTTGGAATGCAAATAAAAATAATAATTGTCTAAAACAGTTTAAAAAACACAAGCTGGTGAAGAAAACATGTATTATATGCAGATCCTTAAATGTAGCGCATATATATATATATATATATATATATATATATATATATATATATATATATATATATATATATATATATATATATATATATATATATATATATTACGGGTGGGTGGTATGACCAAAAATCTATCTCACGGAATGAGTAATTATATTTCATGGTAACGATATATATCACATTAAAAAAAAAAAAGGCATTCTGGTAAATCAATTGTAAATCAACTGTAGGCTTTGACATGCTTCATTTTAAGATGATAACACAGGTTACTTGTGCTACCGCTGCTAGCGGGAAAATTCGCGCGACACAGTTTGCAAATAACATTTTTCTGCTCTTTGTCAGATTTTGTAAACCCGAACCACGTCCATGACACCGATGTCGCGCCTCTTTTCATAAGTTCCTCCTCCTGCTGAGGATTGGTTTGTGGGACTTCTTCACCAGCGTGCTTATCTTTCTCCATGTTTTTCCTCTCACAGCTACTCTTATGTACAGCTTCTCGATCGTTCTCACGTGCAGGAGCGCTACACACAAAGTTAACCACGCCCACTTATTTACATTTCGCTGTATACACGGAATAGAAAAATCTTTAACGGTAGACATTTTATTCTGGAGTAACGGTATATACCATCATACCGCCCAGCCCTAATATATTTAGCTATCTATCTATATACCTATCTATATACCTACCTATCTATCTATCTATCTATCTATCTATCTATCTATATATATAGATCTATAGATCTATATCTATAGATATATCTATATATCTATATCTATCTATATATATATATATAGATAGATAAATAGACATATCTATATATCTATATCTATCTATCTATCTATCTATCTATCTATATATATAGATAGATAAGAGTTAAACTACATATGCATGATTTTGTATTTATTCTTCATTTACTTATTTATTTTAATATTTATAGGTTGCTTACAGGTGAAAAAATGCATTAATATTGGATGAAAGGGTAGAAATAGTGCTTCTTCGTACTCTCATTGGTTCCTGACTTTTCAGACTCCCTGTATATATAATAAAAACAAAACAAAAAAAGAAACAAAAAGATCGAATCCTATAATTTTTGTTCTTTTTAGAAAGATATTTTTAAGAACGAGGTTTCTATACGGTCTCTTACACTGTCCGTATCTATCACAGTGTTGTCATCGTCGTCGTCGTGGCTGTCGCTAAAAGAGAGCCGTTTCTGCCTCGCCAAAACAAGAACGTTTTTCTGTGCGTGTTCTTCGGTGCGCATGATAGCCGATGTGTACGATAACATTACGGACGTGCTCAGAGTGAAAGCAGAGGAAGGAAATGTAACATGTTTACAACAGTAACGGATCACGCAGCCAAAGTGTGTGTAGTTGTGAGTGTCGTGTGATTTAGGGCGAGTCCAGAGGAAATCTTTGGGGTGTCTCAGTCGGACACAAGAAGGTTGAGAACCAATGGAATCAGGACCAAACAAGTCAGACGGAAAGATGTGTGAAGACGAGGATACAATCGTGCCCAAACATATATCACGTTTCTATTAATAGAAAATGTCGCAAAATGGTTACGCTGTAGTGGCATGCACTGTGCATTTACTGTGCATCTGTGTGATGAAACAGATATGAGAGAAAGAGGGAAAGGAATACAACAACTTAACTGGAAATGTTGCAAGGTTTCTCAGGAATATAACTTCTTGGCTGATTTGATCATACCTGTTACACTGGTTCAGATATTAGGATTCATTGAACCCAGAAATCATTCAGGTTTTGCAAATCCTAAGATTATCCTGCACAGTTGTTATGTTTGAATCCAATAGTCAGGAGTCTAAAATGACTATTTTAGAGTCTAAATCTCCACCAGACACCGTGGTATGGGAACCAATGTGATAACCCACAGTGCAGTCGTTTCCACTGTCAAGTATCACAATTTGGTTAACATTTTTGCTTGACAGTACCAAACAATAATATTTGGGTGGAGCTACAATTAGTGCAGGGCATTAATTCACTTGTCAAAAGTCGTCACTTGTGTTACACAAGTGACATTAAACAAAAGCTATCCAGAGACGAATTTCTCTTTCCGACTAAAATCAGACTGAAACTGCTACCATGTTACTCCAAAGTAGTAAAGTGTACGCACTTGGCGGTCATCTTGGCAATGATCCTGGGCTCATTGTTTCAATCCATTTTACCACCAAGCCTCTTTTTACTAAGTGGTAGTACTTCAGAAAAACAGCCGCCATCTTGAAAACGTCTCTAACAATCACAAGGCCAGTTCTGACCGGTTCTAGCTAGTATCGGCTAACTAACTAGCTTAGCTTTCTCTCTAGATTAGACTTATCATCGGTAATGCAGATGAAATAAAGATCGGCGTCACTCTGGTGATGAGGAGGTTGTTTGCCTTCGCTGTGGCTTTAAAGGCAAAAAAAAAAAAAAAAAAAAAAAAAAAAAAAAAAAAAAAAAAAAATCAAGGGAATTTGAGCTGCTTGTGAAACTTGACTGGACGCAACCACAGATAAAGTGGGACGTCACATATCGGTATCACGTAAGCTGTAATGGCGGACTATTCAACATGTTGTAACTCTCCTGATATTCAGTCACTGATAAAGATCAATTTCACCACCATTTTGTCCTCCGTGTTCGTTTTTCCTCACTTGGCGCCCAACGTTGCAACCCGATAGGTCATGAGATTTATAAAAAATTTTTAAAAAAATAAAAATAAAAATAAAATTTAATAAAACTTCTTGACTTTATGAGAACTCAAAGCTCTGCAGTGAAGAAAATAACGCTGACAGCGGCACTTTTAAAAGAGGCCACCTTCCGTCTTCAGACTGCTTTACATAGGATTATTATAGGATGCAAGTAAATAAATATAATTTTTTTTTTTTTAAAAAGGCAAGTGTGAAAGCACCCTGGCGGCACCGTCTCTGCCCTGTGTTCGTCTCACCATGCCAACACTGAGGGGTGTTTCCAGCTGCTAGGGGTCATTAGCATTCTTCCATTTCTTATCAGAGGCAAGAACACTGATCGCCAGCTCGTAACAATACTTCAACAATGCTCCTGTCAGCCATCTAATACCACACCCATTCTAAAAATGACCATCTCAGAGATGCTCAAAAATGTGCCAAGTCTGGCATCACAAAGCTCAGGTTACAATAAATGTCTACATTAAAGAATAACGAAATAATAAAATGAAGATTTGAAAGTTAAATGAATCGAGAAGGAGGACAAAAGAAAAAAAAATAGATGAAGGTGTAACCAGACATGACCTTGGACACAAACGGGTTCATGCACACTTTATCCAGGACGACTCAACCCTCCTGAAAATAGTCATGGAAAAGACGCAGCAGCAGCAGTCGCTGACATACTTTTTAAGATACTACGCGGCCTGTGCCCTTGACCTTGTGGGGAATGTGCTGACCCAGGAGGTTGTCATGACCAACAGGCATGCGCGTGGTCATGTGGGTAGAGACGGGTGCAGCTGCGATTGTGGCTCTGTACGAGAGACACATTCCTGATGATTCTCACTGGCCCACATCGCCATCCCGTACACTCTGCTCCAATTCTGACTATACATTTCAACGACTATAGCTGATGAGGCGATGATATTTTTGGCTCATTGAGCTAAAAGGACGGGGAGAGAAAAGAGAAAGGAAAAGGCTCTCAAAGAGAAATTTTATGCGGGCGTTTTAGTGAAGTCGAACCGCAGGTTCCGCAAAATACCACTAGTTCCTTTACATTTCAATTCAAATGACTCACAAACGATGAAAATAACCCGTGATCACTGAGCCTCACTTCGTAAGGCTGGGAAGATAAGTTTTTAAAAAAAATAGCAAACTGGAACAAAATGTATTATTGATAAATATAAAATTCAGGTCGTTTATATTAGATATTCCATATTTCTAGGACGGTTTCCTTTTAAATAGAATATAGAAAGAAATATAAAAGTACAATAAGCAATACATATCTGAACATGAACAGTTAAAGATTTCGGTTAATGAAAATCCAAATTAAATAACCCAAGTGTTTACTTGGCAACCGAAGCTGTTTAAAGTGAAATCAAACCACTTCTTCATTTCGGTCTGGATTAGGATGCCACATAAACGTCTTGTATTACACATAACCGGAACAAACATCCCAGAAGATTTTAGATATGACCCAATTACAACTTTTTTTAAAATTTATTTATTTAAACAGATTTACAAATTTCCTGCACTTCCTGTACAAATTTTTTATTTTATTTTGTTTAATTAATTTTTCCCATTTCTATCATTTATTATTTCACTTTAGTATTATTCAGACGGGATTAAAGTTCTGGACATACAGTATATATTTGTTAAGTAATGTTGCCAGAGGCCGTCCGGGGTAAGTACGATCGATCTGCGTACAGGAGAATCACCGAGAGTCATCGATCATGAAGATCGACGCAGGACTGTCGCGCTAAAAAGTCCATCCGTACAGCACACATGTCGTTTTTGATATCTTGAAAGGTTTATTATAAGCGCTTGTTGGAGGGCTTGTAGCTGCGCTCGATCATTAGTAGGTCACATGACCATAACCGTATGTAACCTATACCTGTGCTAGGAACTCTTAACTTGGACAAGTCATTATAAACGACTTCTGTATTTTATTGTTCCGTGTTTTTCTTGACTCAAGCCAATACTTTCGGTTTGGTTTTTGGGGTGCTTAGTGGAGCGTCTCCACACACCAACATGTCAGTTTGGACAGGATGAATATTTCCTGGGGTTGTTTCTACAGGTGATTTTATAGCAGGTAAAATACAGTGTAAACTTTCCAGATGCATGTACGTGCATCTAGAGGAAAAAAAAGGAAAAAAAAAAAAAAACAAACAAAAAAAAAAAGACCCAACAGTTTGTGCAGGACCAAAACACAGGCAAGTATGACATCACCCCACCTCCCCATGTCCGATTAGAACATTTCCGCTTATATAAAGCACTTTGAATGACCTCTGTGTAATGAAACGCGCTTAAAAAAAAAAAAACAAAAAAAAACATGCTTGCAGATATCGATAACTATTGACAAGTGGTTTGATGATGAACAGTTAAGGGGATGAGATGAGGACAGGCGAGAAACTGCTGTGTATGGTGTGTTTAACTTGTCCTGCCCTTCTTTGAGTACAGTCTGCCTCCCACGTCTTAAATCCGACGCAGGCTCGACGTTACTTTTGGAGGAGCGAGCGTCCTAGATTTCCTCCTTCGTAGCTCTGGGTAAAACACGAACCGCTGTGTGATGTAACAGTTTATGACAGCAGAGAGAACTCGAAGCCCACCTTGTGCCAGGCCCGCTTGATACGCTGTCCAGGCTAGAACTGTGCGGCATTGTTTATAAAAGTGTGACTTTACTAAAATAGACTTGACATTTAGCATAAAAGGACTGCTGCAGTTCCAATTAGACAAGACACATTCCTCCATGCTGAGTGAGCATCACTGTGAGATTTATAAAAAAAAAAAAAAAAAAAAAAAAAAAAAAACCTGGAATACCTGGAAGAACAAGAATCCACAAAGTACAGCTTTCTGAAACAAATTGATCTGATAAGATTAGCTTTAGATCTGAGCCTGCTCGAGGCATTATGGGATATGATGTACTGGACAACAAAGTAAAATGATGAGAAAGAGACTAAATGAGAAGAAGAATGCGAGGGAGGCTGTGGTTCAAACAAAGAGAGTGAGGGTGTCTCTTGGAGGAAGTGAAAGCTTCGACTCTAAGGAAATGGTGTGAAGTCAAATCATGTCGAGTGTAAGCTCTCCGTCAGCAGTTTCTCATGAAGCATCCCACCTCATGATGCAAGACTGATTCATTTTCCACCGCACCGAACGCTCTGTCCGGCTTAATTTCCGAACGAGGTTCACCCGAGCACAATTCGAGTCAACATCAGTGAGTTAAATCCCCCTGACTGAACTTTCTGCTCGGTTTGGATTGCCTGGTGTCTGGACAACATCACAGAGATGAGAGGAAAAAGAAGCCTGGTGGGTAAAACCGGTGACCCCTGTACCCTTCCTTGTTCTATTTGTCTACTTAGCAAGCACTTACAAATGATTGACATTCTGCCACAGGAATCCCGAGAATGCACAGGCAAACCGATCCGCAAGCCGGTTTCAACCTTAAGTGCTTATTTAGCCCACTGCAGCGAAAGCGTCCTTCAAACAGCTTAGAAACGTCTGAATTTAGAACGTTAATGGCTTTCTGACCAGTGACACAGCTTTTTATGTAAATTTCCAACTAGCTTCTCGTTGAAAAACTGGAAGGTTCAGAAAAGCCATAAGCAATCAATCCTTCACTTTACTTTTTTACTATCCTTACTTTAAATCCTGTCTCAGTGCATAACCGATACAATTTAAAGAACTCGCAGGAACGTTCAGACCGAGGCGAGTGGTACAATGGGAACAGGAAAAAACAAGGGAGCAGCGTCAATTAATCGGTTTTGTATCGTTTTTCTTCTTTTTTGCATCTAAGGAACAGCAATCGAAATGAACTTGAGGTTTAAGAATAATCGGAGTGATGAAGCAAGACCCTTTAATTAAGATTAAAGACAAAAGTAGAGAAAGTTGGACATACAAATCTGCATATACGAGTAAAACCAGGGGCCGAGGGGGAGAAGCGTGAGGAATGTGAAACATGAGGAATTTACTCCCCTCCCATTACGACCCCTAACACACTTCTTCATGTACCTGTGCGCTGAAAGAAAGTAATGGGAGAACATTAGGAGCTTTATGGTAAAAGGGATGAGGGATTAAACCCGTTTTTGCTCACATGCTGGAGTCCCTGAGGAAATTACAGAGCAGTTCATCATATGCTGTAGGCCAGATATCTGGAAGGAGAGGAGAGGAGAGGAGTTGAGTCGAGCGTGATAGGAGCAAGTTCTGGCAAGCCGACACACTCCGTATGTAGGAGACAGACGTGGAAGACTACAAAAAGGTTGCACATTCTTTTCAAGGGAGTAGGGGCTGCTTTACGTTAGTGGAGAAGTATTTGGGTCAGTTTCAGGATTTAAAAAGGCCGGCCCACAACAGTCCAGCACACTGATGAAGTGAGTGGTCGGGCATGTGTCCAATTAGCGCGTATTGCACTCCTGTAGGACGTACGCTACTACGCTTGCCGTTCTCAAAAACAGTCAAATTTCACCTCATCTCTCATTAGACATTAAGTACTAAACCAAAATCTCACTGTAGCACGTGGACGCTTTACAGCACGCCAGTGACAGCTTTCCAGATGAACATTATCCATTTTCCTAATCGGGGACTGAATGTCCACACATTCTAGCAACATCTACACCCCATCACTGAACACCTGAGCAAGCACACCTGGTAATCCCATTTCATTTATCACCTCATATACGAGTAGATTTTAAACAATACCCCTTGGACTAACATTTGGCTTTTCACTTAAAAGGTTCGAAGGCTCCCTGCTATTTAGATACTCATGCTACATACAGCTGAGTGCGGAAGTTCCCCTGTGCATCTCGCATGGCGTCTGGATAGGTGAAGAAGATAAAAAGTGTGCTTCACGTTTACATTTCACACCTCAACTACAAGAAAACTGAATTTCAAAATGTCAATAATAATAATAATAATAATAAATGTAGGTGCCAAAATCAACAGAACGATGGTTTAATGTGAACCACTGAGGCAAACGTTGCTCATGTTGTCATAAGGGGGTGCACAAACTTTTGCACTCGACCGCATGAATATAATTTTAGTCTTGCCGGATCACTCTGTGAAACCCAACACACTAAACATCGCGTGCCTAGAAAGTAAATCGTCTTTGCGGTCTACGTTTTGCCGTGGGGTGCACAAACTTTTGCACTCAACTGCGTCATTATATACACTGAATAATTTTCAATTTCAATTGATAATTTTCAATGAACAATTTTTGTGTGTGTTGCATTGAAAGGGTGACGAAACTCAAAACCGAAGCAATGCAACACATTTCCATTCCGGACAATGACTCTTCCTTCCAGTCTTGGCAAACACACACTGGCAAACGCACACACGCACGCGCACACACACGCATGCACACACGCACTCTTAGGAAGGACATCATCATGTAAATGAAGGAAGTGCTGTCACTCCAATTGTCTTCCTCCACCAAAAAAAAAAATTTCAACAATTAAACAGGAAGCATTCGAGGCCCAAAGAGATCCAAAGAGCTTGTGTTTCTTCCTCGCCTGTTCGATTCACATCCTTTACGTTACTCACACATGACGCCACCTTTTACTTCTCACTTGGGCATGACCCTTAAATTCCTATGTGGTGATCTCCTGCTCCGTCTACACTGGCTTACGGTACTACATTCATAAACTTCAAGTGTGTGTGTGTGTGTGTGTGTCAGTTGTGTTTAATGGAGATGAAGTGAGAAAATCAGAGACATGCTCCCACTCTTTACAGTTACGTAGCTGGCACAGCTCCAAAGGAAAAGTGGAAGATACGGGATGAGTGGAGCGTAAGAGGAAAAGGAGAGGCAGGAGCACGATAACCGGCTCATGGGTGCACTTTACCAGCCATGTGGTCCAAACCGTGCTCTTAAAATAGGACACAGAACGAGAAGCGACGAGAAAAAAAAAAAAGTCATGCATCAACTGCGTGGCACCATCAAAACTTGGACTTTCCGATTTCCGACCCATCGAATACAGAAGAAAACTACTGGGAATTCCTACTCGTAAATTCAGGACTCCTGAACTCCAAGTTCAGAAAGTGACGTCAAATTAAAAATGGCTGCTCACAGCAACAACAGCAAACAAAGCTGGTTGCTAAGAAAATACGAACACGGAGGCGTCCATGGGTTTTCCCCACATTTATAGCTCAAACGCTCCAAGTTCCCACTTCTGAGTCGAGTGAAATGCAGCGTTTACCGCTCTTTTATTCCATGTGACATTTTACATTCTTCACAAACCAATTATTATTAGCAAGGACGATAACTATAACGATAAAGATACAGTTCTAAAAATCGTTCTAATTATAAAAGAATAACACCGCCCCACACCACGACTATAACGATAACGGCACAGAGAGACGATATCGTTGGAATCACTTTTTTTCCAGCCGATGAACAATAAAAACATTGACAGCCGATCAGAATCCATCCTGGTTCAAAGAGCTCGAGCATTTAAAGCGGCAGACGACATAACTGCAGCGCGCTTAGAATAAACAGAAGGATATCGTGCGTTGGTGTGGACACTAACATAGTTATCGTTCTTGGTGTGGACGGGCCTTTAGAAACCTGACCGACCAGGCTAGAAAACAGCTAGCGTAAGCCAGTTCGGCTACGCCCACATTAATCCGGATAGATCTGGAAATTGCATTCTCCTTAAACGCTCTTCTTCTACACTGTCGTTTTCAAACATTTTCCAAAAATTGCTCGTCCGCACTGAAACGTCTGTAGACATCCCTATACGCATGCATAAAAAAAAAAAAAAAGTAAGAAGCTTTGGCCCGAGTCATTCGTTTATTTACTTTCCGTCTCTTTGATTTGATATGGAAATGTCAAGGAAAAGCAAATGGGCAGAAGAAAAGATGGAGCTGTTGCTGCGGGTAACCCAAGACTATAAAGTTGCAAAGGCAGGTGAAAATGTAGCAGGCACAACTCCTCATCGTACACCTCCGACTTGTTTGTTTTGAGTTGAATGGGTCACATGACCGGGTCACATGACTAAAATACGTTACCGTTTCTGAACATCTCCGTTTTCGAATTTATCCACTCGGGATAGCGTTTTCAAAGAGCTCAGTTTTCGCTGGACCAAAACGTGCGTTTTCAAATTTATCCGGATCAAATGTGGACCACTGGTCACCCACCTTCTTCCTTGAGATCTACCTTCCTGCAGGCTACATCTCCAATGAGAATCTAACACACGTGTTTTAGTCGATCAAGAACTTCTTAAGGCAACGATTAGATGGTCAGGTGGTCACGATTATGGTTGGAGCTAAAGTCTTCAGGATAGCGGTAGATCTCCAGGAACAGGGTCGGTGACCACTGATGTAGGTAGTAGATCATCTTTGTTCCCTCGACTAAAAATCAGCGAGTCGTCGGCCAACGGTGAGTCGTGGTGTTCTGTCCTCACATCGCACATACGAGATATTATTCTACTAGCGTCTTTCTTTTCTCTCGTCACGACAAGACTACGCTGGAACATATTTAGCTCGGTGTATTATTCACATACCAGGATGTTATTAAATTTTCCATGCATTCTCGAAATCTTCCAGATCGCACCTCGGGTGATGTGTGTAGTGCAGCAGGTTGGTTTTATACAAGACAAGTAGTTACAGCATTTAAGTACAGTGTCAGCTTTGAAATGAGTCACAGCACAGTGAGGTTAAAAAGTTTAAACACAGCCAACTGAAAACTTTTGTCTTGCAAAAGTTAATAAGGTGTAGTAATAAGGAGGGTTTTTTCTCTAATAATAATAATAATAATAATAATAACAATAACAACAATACCCAAACACAAAATCTGCTTGTCCTCAGGCTACTGATTTGTCCTCCGCTGTTATTAAATAAAAGTCCTGCGAAGAAAAACGTTTACTTCTTGCATACTTCTGTATTAAAAATTATTTTGCGTTGCCTAAAACCACCCAAACATTTTCTGCTTCATGGAAAACACAAATTAGTGATACATAAATAGCCCAATTCCAGGAAAGCTTCCACATTTTTCATAGTCAGTGGAGGGGAAAAAATAAAAATAAAAATTTCCCAGAATGGATTTTCAATTTAGTCCAAATTCACTGTTTCGTGTTGTTTTGTTTTTTTTCTTTCTCAGATCACTGAGTCATGGTTGCGATATTAATCTGGAAATTTCGGCTTCTGGAAGCAAACCAACCAGGAAAGTGCTTTTTTTTTGAGGTGGAAGAGAGCAGAATGGTTCCAGATTAGGGTCGGGGTTGGCGTTGTTGGTGGAAAGAGCTAAAAGCGAAGAACAGAAGACCTGGACGGAACTAGAAATAATGTTACACGGATCAACCTGATGCATCAATGAATAGACAGCAAAAGTATTACTTAGCACAAGCTAAATTCCGGTTCGGTCGACGTGTCAGAGTGGAAAGTGTGTCTCTTGTCTCACACTTGGAGGAAAATACGTTTTACAACAAACGATTAAACTCGTCTGCTTTAAATCTTTCAGGATTTCAGACCAATTACACCGCAGATCTCTCCAGGGCTTTGTACAAACCAGGCCTCCATTCCTGCCTCTTTCTCTCTCACACACACGAACACACACACACTCTCTCTTCTGACTCTTGGTGGCCAAACCCCCTGCTGCACCCGCTTGACCTCTGACCCCCTGGGACACTAAGGGTTCTGCTCTGAAAACATGATTGATTTATCTAAGAACGCACCCCCACCATCTCAGGCTGAGAGAGCGTGAACGTGCCAACTTGCACGCACAGCTCCACAGGTCACTGCCATCTAGACCCCCCCTAAGGCTAAACCCTGTGACGTGTGCTGTAGGGTTCCTCCTCCTCCTCCTCCACGACGAGGCCTGGCTGTAGAACTTAAACAAGAAAACACTCATCCAGAATTCAGCTTGTTTGCTTTTACTCTGTGAGTCAGATTTGCACTTCAATACTAAAAGCATTACCTCTGTGACCTAACGTAACCCGAGAATCACACGGAAAGCAAGACTGACACTTTGGAGAAGAGTCATTTCTGCCGTATACAAAGTGCTATTCAACGGTCGGCCTCCTGCGAGCCTCCTCTTTGTCATTCCACTTCTTCAATGACCTTCACGATGCACCGTGAGAATCTCAGCCACAAAACACCCAGCATGAGTGGAGTGATGAGACTTCCTGCTTCCTGCGCTGCTCAATTTCAACACTGCAAAAACCTGTCTGTTTTAATCTGAGGTTAGTTTGTTTTTTTTTGTTTTTTTTGCCCTGCAGCTGCCACGTCACAGTCGAGAGACAGGAATTACTCCACTTTGACTACCGTTAGATTCTCATCCTTCATCCTTACCTGAAGCTCGCACCACGCTACTTCCACGGTCGTCTCGGTATCCAAGCCCTTGTAGACGGTTTTGAAAGATCCGCGTCCGATCTCGATGTCAAATTTCAGGAAGCGGCCGTCCGGCGACGTCCCCACGGCTTTGGTTTCCACCTCCTCGTCCTCCCGCACCTTCTTCTCCGCCTCTCTCTGCTCTGCTTCCACGCGAGCCTTCGCCGCCTCCTTTTCCTCCTCGCATTTCTCCGTCGCTTCACCTCCGACTTCCCCTTTCCGCTCCGGCACAGTCGTCACTTCAGGCTGCGCGGGTGAAGTCCCTGGGATCTCCCTCTGAATCCAAGTGACGTCTTCCTTCACGCATGGGATCTCCTTGTCTATCCCATCACCTCTGTCGAGTCCACCTCCTTCAACCGTATCCTCCACAGGCTCCTCTAGTACGACGACCGTACAGACCTCCGGAGCCCCGTCAGGAGCCGAGCTCAAACCCAAAGAGCGCACGGACGACTCACAGTCCGGGAGAGACGTCGGGATGCAGGCTTTGCTCGGGAGGTCAAGCGCCGTGACGTTAGAGTCGCAAATGACGCTGCGGCGGAAAAAGCGGTGCTCTGCCGTCTTGAGATCTTTGTCCATGGTGTGGCGGCGGTGCCGGACCTCGACGCCCAGCTTCTCACCGAGCATCGAATCCGAGCCAGAGCCGTTCACATTTTTAGGTGGAGGAGGAGCCAGAAACTCCACGCCATCGTTAGGGATTTGGGACATCTTCACTCCAGGGGGGGGGGAAAAAAACAAGCAAACTCTTTTTTAAAAAAATAAATAAATAAATGACGATATCAGGAATAAATCCTAAACGTAAACTGGGAGGAGGGGGAAAAAAAAAGTTGGCAAAATAAAAGCTCAGATTTTGTGTGAGAGCCTGGAATTATCGTGCGTGGTACTTATAGACAGTTATCGATACACTCCGTAGGGCCCGAGCCCGAAAGAGGAGGAGTTCTTTTATAAACGTAAAAGAACAGGATGCAGTCACAGATCAGCAAGCGCGTACGGCAACAGAGAAGCGTCAGATCCACACCATCCATCCTGCAGTCAAGCGCTGAGAGTCCACGCTGAGCATCAGGAACCACAGAGAGGACGGGCTAAGAGCCTGCTCGCCTTTTTTTCCTTTTTTTTTTTTAAATCGTTCCACTGTATGAACAGCCAAACTCGGGTCCGGAGTCACTGCGAGAGAACACATGCAGAGAAAACGTTTAGTGTTGGGGGGGGGGAAGCACAACGGTTTGTTTTTTTTTGCTCACAAGAAACATCACATTTGAACATGTGTGTGTCTTTCAGTTAAAGAAAAAAAAATCCTGAACAACTTGCATAACAATTTTTATAATAATAATAATAATAATAATAATAATAAAAGTGTCCTTTATAATATGGACTTCATTACCCACAATGCCATTTGACTCCCTGCTAATTAACAGTGGTGCCTGTGAGATGTATCCCTCGCTCTCTACCTAGACAGTAATGCAGCAGCGCTTTATTCCTTTAACCTGTCCAGCTCTCTCACCTGCGCACTCTTGCTCAACTTTCACACTAATACCGACGTCATCTCGTAGTTCGCTGACTAACCGAGCAGTGTCTCTACCTTAACTCGGCATCGTATAGCCGCAGTGCATTCTGGGAACTTGCTCCTGCTTCTATGTTGGATTTCTCAGTAATATGATGTTGAACATCGAGTGAGGAAAGAAGTTCTTGCTCTTTTCTTTTAGTTTTTAGGAGCTTACAGTAAAACCTGACCGTTAAGATCGCTACCGATGTCTGTCTGTGACTTCAGGACGGCAGACAACCGGAAATTTCTCAGAGTAGCGACGAAAATACAGCACCGACCAGCAAATTAGCACCAGAGTCACTTTATTTAATGTGTTTAGATTGCTTTTTTGCAGAAAGCAAATTTTAAAAACAGGACCGTCACCCGAACACGAGCAGTTACTTATTTCATTCTTGCCAAACACGTTAAACATACTGACATTACTTTTAGTTTTTATAACGTGGTTAAGTCACTGTTGAACAAAAAAAAAAAAAAAACAATTCACTAAATTACCAGTGAACTCTACTGAGGCGCAGGACAGTCATATCAAATTCACATCATTTCAGTGTGGTATACTTATCAGTATTTCATCTCTAACTAAACATTTCCAGGGGAAAAAGAATCTCAGTTAGCTTCCTTCTCAATAATTGCACACCCAGTGCTTGAACTGAAGACATTTTTGGCAGCGCAGGATCTCCGTTACATCCACTAACAGCTCAGAGGTTTGGCATGCAGCTACGCCGAGGGAAGAGGAAACACAGGGAGAAATTAGCCTTGGTGACATGGAAAAGGTGGGGGGGGGGGGTTAGGTTTAGGTTTGGTCCAGTTAGGTTAATTTATGATGGCTTTTTCTTTTTTCGGGGGAAGGAATTTAAGGTTTATGGCCTGTTCTTGACCTCGTGTGACAGCTAAATGAGACGTGATGAGCCGGAACAGGCACGTTTCTACCAGATTTCATTAACATAATAATATAACGTTAATTCAGTGGTATGGGGCGACGGATTTATAAAGAAAATCTGTACACAACAGCTCAGACAACACAATGCTGAACATATGCCTCATTATAAACACGCATGTCAAACTCGTAATGTAAAACAATTAATTCGGCTAGCTTTACAGAGACCGGCTTTCAGATTCAAATGTCTATATGCAGTTAGACAGAGTAATAAAGATATGACTCCTTCATAAAATACACACTTCTACAAAACTGGAGTAGTAACACGTCGTGGTTTAACTTAGCCGGTTATGTTTAACCTGTTTAAGATTAATTCTATGTGATTTAGGATTTTAGTGAATCAGTTTTAGATAAAGAGGTTAACAAAAAGAGCCATTTAAATGAATAAATTTCGAGTTTCTTGTGTTTTTATTTGAAACAAATTCCTTGTCAAATTCTTTATTTGTAATGTAAATATTAACAATTAAAAATATTATTATAAATGATGGATTATATAAGATAAGATAACCCTAGAGGAGAGATGTAAGATGATGTTAAAACGTTCTTTTGTTTTACATCATATTTATTTAAAAACAAAGTAATTAATAAAACATTTTCTTGAGTCGTTTACATTTATAAACCACGTTTAAGCCGATTAATTCGTCAATTAATTCACGTGAATAATTATAAATATCAATGAATATAATAATTCTGCCATCAATATTAAACTAAATGATAATTAACGTTAACACTATTTATAAATATTTATAATGTATATAAATATTATATAAAATATTTTTTCGCAGCCGTACTAGCTAGCTAGCTTGTAGTTCTGTTGTGTTATGCGCTCTGCGTATTCTAGCGAACGAGCCAATCCTTGCACAGAAATCAGCAAGACCAACCAATCATCTTTGAGTATACGCGCTTATCAACCAATCATCTCTCAAGAGGAGGGATTTGTCGTAAACGGATGGGATTTTAAACAAAAAAAAAAAGGGAACGACGCTGCATTTAGGTGAGCCAATCCGTGCGCGGGTCTCGGGGTGGCTAGCCAATCGTCGTCGAATCATCGATCAGGAGGCGGGTTTTTTTGTCAGAAAGCGGATGGGATTGAATAGTAGTAACGCTGCGTTTTAATGTGGATGTGGTGAGGATGTGGTGTGTGGCCTCGTCCACGCCGGTTAGCTCTATTTGCGTACTTTTATTAGCTCATTAGCGTGTTCGAAAACAGTTATATATTTTTTTTTTAAAAAGATAAAAATATTATGAATAGGAGAGTGAGCTTAATCATGGTGAGATAAGTTTATGAAGACGTAGCAACGTTAATATTAAGGTTACTGCAAATGCAGCGTCAATAATGCTGCAAAAACGACCACCTAGACATTCTCATCGTGATTAAAATGTCATTTGGAGCTAATATAAAAGAGCAAAGAGTGCGACAGAGAGCTGTGTCAGTATGCCAACACCAGCTGATCTCTCTAACATTAACTAACACACACACGCAGCTCTAACACTCAATCCCAATCATATCATGCTTCAGCGAATATAAACACACAGCAGTTTATTGGTGTATAACATTAAAGCTTACCTTCTGTATCATGCCCATGCTTCTTCTTCTCAGACAGAAAGGCAGCACTTGGATGAGTTTGCCAACAAAATAAAACCTGAGTGATGAAGACGGAAAAAACCCGGGGCTAGCTCTCTGTACCACACCACAACCACCACCACTACTACTACCGAGTCATAAATAACAACAATATTATCTCAACATGCTGACTTGTGACCTTGTGGAAATCTTTCGGGTGTCCAACAAAACAATACTGGCGTCTCTCTCTCTCTCTCTGTGTGAAAGGGTTTGTTATTATTTTTAAATTTCAGGGGGGAAAAAAAGATGGTATCCGAGCCGGCGCTACCGCTTCATACTCCTCCTGGGTTTCTGAGAATCAATTCTGGTTAAAGAGCAACACAAAAAATCCGTAGTCTCGTCTGTGGTGAGTCCAAATCCAGTCCGGATGGTGTGCAAAGAGAAACAAAGTCGATTTAGAGTCCGGTAAAGGAGGAAAACGGAGGAATACAAGAAAAACACTGCGCTTGCTTTCTCTCTCCCTCTCTCACACACACACTCACTGTCTGCGTGCACGCGCTGTAACGTATCCTGTCGCGCGCGTCTCCATGTAGAAATAATATAACATAAAAAAATATATAATATATATATTACACAGGGGGTGTGTGTGTTCCGCTGCTCTCGCTCTCTCTCTCCTTCTGCTTTCTGCTTCTTCAGTCTGTCACGTTAGAGCTGAGCAGGACTCGACCCGCCCACTAAGCACCATTTTGTTTTACCCCAAATAACCGAAAGATGGCGCTTTTCCACACAGAACAGAAAAAAAGGTGCTAATTCGCTTCGCTAGCTCAATGCTAACCCTACAGGAACTATACCAAACATAACTATTTTCAAAGGAGAAACATATACTATTATTAATAGTTGTGTATATGTATAATTTGTAATAAATATATAACTTCAGCATATATATACTATTATTATTATAGGACAAAGGATATACTATACTATATTTATTATTTTTTAAAGTCGTTATTCCGCTAGTCACGTTTCACTTTCGAACTTTTCCGCGTGACTTTATGCCAACGCTGAACGCTGATTGGTTACCCCATACTCCCCATCAACCAGTCACGTGTCACTTTCGAACTTTTCCGCGTGACGTTATACCAACGCTGAAAGCTGATTGGTTACCTAATACTCTCCAACAACCAACTGTTGAAAGACATATTATAAATATTCAAAGAGATCGTTATACTTGTTTTTTTCGCTAGTCACGTTTCACTTTCGAACTTTTCCGCGTGACATTAAACCAACCCTGAACGCTGATTGGTTCAACTGAAAGTCAGAATAACATATAATTTCATCATTAATTATCATTAAATCCCTATGTAAACACTCAAAGGCTGTTATCCTAGTATCTTTTCGCTAGTCACGTTTCACATTCAAACTTTTCCATGTGACATTAAACCAACGTTGAAGTCTGATTGGCTACGCAATACTCTTCAACAACCAATGGTTGAATTGTTGAAAATCATATCATAAATATTCCTAGAGGTTATTATCCTCATCTTTTTTTTCTAGTCACTTACAAACTGTTCCACATTAGACCAATTCTGAATGCTGATTGATTATTTTGCATTTGTTTTATTTTAAGTCAGAATAAAATTGAATGCAGTTAATAGTCAAAGGTTGTTATCCTCGTCTTTATCGCTGGTCATGTTTAGCTTTCGAACTTTTCCACATGTCAATAAATCAGTGCTGAACTCTTAATGGTTACCCTGAAAGTCATAATAAAAATATAATTTTAAAAAAGTGGTTAAGGCATTGGGCTACTGATCGGAAGGTCATGAGTTCAAATCCCAGCACCACCAAGCCGCCACTGTTGGGTCCTTGAGCAAGGCCCTTAACTCTCAACTGCTCAGATGTATAAATGAAATAAATGTAAGTCGCTCTGGATAAGGGCATCTGCCAAATGCTGTAAATGTCCTCTTTTTTGCTAGTCATGTTACACTTTCAAACTTTTCCATGTGACAGTAAACCAACACTGGACTCTGATTGGTTTACCCATTGCTCTCCAACAACCAATGATGAATTGTTACAAATCATAATAAAGATATAATTTCCCCCGGATTATTATTTTAATGTTTAAACATATAAAATATGTATAAATACATAAAATCATGAATGAATATTTATTTTTTTCCTAATCACTTTCTGACTTAACCAACAGTAAACCAACACTGGACTCTGATTGGTTACCCAATACTCTCCAACAACCAATGGTCAAAAAGTCAAGAAAAGGAAGAAAAAGGAGTAATTTTATTTATATAGTGCCTTTCTCAATCCCAAAGACACTTTACATCAGGATGATAATAAACAATTCTTAAGTACAGAAAAATCACAGGACAGTTAACAGAATTGGGTGAAGGATGAAGTAATGGAAATTATTATGTGAAAGCTACTCGTGTGCAATCAGGGTGTTACAGCACTGAGTGACAAGATGGGTTTTGAGCTGTGTTTTGAAGGAGGACAGATAATGACTCACATTCACATTAATAATTTTGCTCTTTCTTTTTCCCACAAGCTTCATATTTGACCACTCATTCATGCTAACGATCTTCATATCTAACCACTTGCTGATGTAAAAACTTGCATCCCATGGGTTCCCAGTCCGAACCATATTTCTAGTCTCAAACAGATTTCTGGCAAGCTTTCCAAAAATGTATTTGTATCTGTTTAGAACACGTGTTTACTGCAGATAATGTATTTGCACATAATAAATACTGTAATTAAATGTGTGTGGATATTAAGACATATATTTATACACAGAACATATGCATGAATGAAAAAACAAGATAATCTGAAACATTAAGGGGAAAAAATGAAGAAAAATGTAGTCATAATGACTGTTTAACCCTTTCTTGCTATGCTGGCTCCCAACCCACTCTAAAGCTGATGTACAGGCTGTGTATGGTGGTGTGTATAGTGTGTCTCTCCAGTGGTAGATAAACACACATGGCTCGCTCAGTCTGGTCATGTGCATTTTCAAATAATGTTTTCAAACACTGTTACTCCAACAACTTGGAAAAACTGCAACTAAGTCAAATATACACTGTAGTCCCTAATTTTACTGCCTCCCTGCACCTCTCATGACACAAATTTAATGTACATGAATGGCTTCAAAGCTGGAGAGCAAAAAAAAAACAAACAAACATTTATTGGTTTAATTAATCTTGCAACATGTTTGTATAACAAAATGATGAAGCTATTATACAGTGGTGTGAAAAAGTATTTGCCCCATCCTGATTTCTTCTGTTTTTGTGTATATCTCATATTAAATAGTTTTAGATCTTCCAATGAAATACAACATAAAACAAAGGCAACCTGAGTAAACACGCAATACAGCTTTTATTATTTTATTTTATTTTTTTTTTTTATTGAAGCAAAAAAAATTATCCAACACCTATCACCCATGTGAAAAACAAATTGCCCCCTTAAATTTAAATTCTGGTTGTGCCATCTTTAGCAGCAATAACTGCAACCAAACGCTTCCGATAACTGGAGATCAGTCTTTCACAGCACTGTGGCGGAATTTTGGACCACTCTTTAGTTCAGTTTTTGAGCATGAACTGCCAGTTTAAGGTCCTGCCACAGCATCTCAATTGGTTCATGTCAGGACTTTGACTAGGCCACTCCAAAACTTTAATTTTGCTTTTTTTTTTTTGAGCCATTCAGAGGTGTACTTACTCTTATGCTTTGGATCATTGTCTTGCTGCCTAATCCAGTTACGCTTGAGTTTCAATTTACGGACCGAAGACCAGACATTCTCCTTTAGGATTTTCTGGTAGTGAGCAGAATTCATGTTTCCCTCAATTATTGCAAGTTGCCCAGGCCCTGAAGCAGCAGAGCATCCCCACACCATCACACTTCCACCACCATGCTTGACCGTAGGTACCCTTGACTCTTTTTGTGGAATTACACCACATAAACTGGTTTACACCAGATGTAACGGGACCCCTGTCTTCCAAACAGTTCAACTTTGAACTCATCAGTCCACAGAATATTCTCTCAAAAGGTTTGAGGATCATCAAGGTGTGTTTTGGCAAAATTCAGAAGAGCCTTAATGTTCTTCTGGGTTAGCAGTGGTTTTCACCTCACCACTCTTTCAAACTTTTTTGCTTCAATAAATAACATTATCATTTAAAAAGTGTATTTTGTGATAACTCAGGTTGCATTTGGCAGATGTGCTTATCCAGAGCAACTTACATTTATTTAATTTATACATCTGAGCAGTTAAGGATTAAGGGTCTTGCTCAAGAGCCCACAGTGGCAGGTTGGCAGTGCTGGGATTTGAACTCATGACCTTCCAAGCAGTAGTCCAATGCCTTAACCACTGAGCTATCATTGCCCTTGTTTTAGATTGATTTTGTTTTAATTTCTGAAAAATTTAGATATACACAAAAACAGAAAAATACTTTTTCACAGCACTGTATTATATATTACCTTATATTAAATTAATATATATTATAGGTATATAGGTATATATTAATACTTTTAATGCCTTTGATGAAACTCTGAGACTCATATTTGATGTGTATATGGGTGAATGTGTGCAAGTGCAGTTTTTTTTGCAACATGATGAATTTGTTGTGCATCATATTGCCCATTTGAGAAAGGTCAGGCTCTTCTTTTATGTTTGTTTAAATGTCACTGCTGTTCAAGAAGCTAAGAAACTAAAAAGGGATGAGGAACTCAAAGAAAAAGAGATCTGTCTGTTCATATATATATATATATATATATATATATATATATATATATATATATATATATATATATATATATATATATATATATATACACACACACACATCAAATGCAAGTTTATCAGAGAGACACAAAAGTCAATAGGTGGATTTGGACTTCTACATGACTTGATAATAAGTTCTAGGCACCAACATATACATCCATCCATATTGCTTATCCTACACAGGGTCGCAGGGAGCCTATCCCAGGGAACTTGGACAGGTGCCAATCTGTTGCAGGGCACAATCACACATGTTCCCACATTATGGACAGTTTGTAAATGCCAATCAGCCTACAACACATGTCTTTGGACTAGGGGGAAATTGGAGTACCTGGAACTCTGAAAACACAAGGCAGGAGCAGGACTTGAACACCCAATCCTGGAAGTACAAGGCAAATGCCCTAACCACTAAACCACCGTGGCCCCCACTTACATATACATGCAACAACATTAAAGAAACCCATTTATCTTAGTGAATCATGAAACCATAATCCTCCATGCATTATAAAAACCTAGATCTACACCTAGATTACATTAATGACAGAAGTTGAAGTTCATGTTATGTGTATTAAGTAAGAAATAAAACACTCGGGGGCTTGATGTTATAGAAAAATAATCAACAAGTGGAGTTATTGTTACAACCCTGAAGTTGTATTTTCCTACAACAGCACATCCTGAAGTGGTTTATTCCCTTTTTTATTCCTATAACCACAGCAATTTGCCAATGCCAACAATTCTTGGCATTTAATAAAGAATGAAACATCATGCTTTTTATCAATTTGTAGTTATAATGTTGTGGAAAGTCTGCAAAACTAGTTAGTTCCAGTAATCACTTACGATATAGCAACTGTAAACAGTCGTAAACAAGATAATAAGACAAAAAAATACAGCTTCTGACCGAGCAACTTCTGACACTTCTGACACTGAAGACTCCTTCCATTAAATGTTGAGTAAACTTCTTCTTAGAGAAAAAATGCACCATATAAACAAGAATACATTCTTATTTTGTTGAATATAAACATATTTTTAATCTGCTTATTATCAGGTTTAGATTACGTCCACCACACACTTCTCTCTGAATGAGCTGTTGCTATAGAAACGATAACCTTTTAGATCGAATACATTAATATACAGGAAGCCTGTGATTTTACTACTGTGCACTACTGTCAGAGCTGCTGTTGTAGAAAACGAATCAACACCTTCTGACCAATCAGATTCAAGAACTCAAGAGCTCTATGTGAAGATAAACGGGCTTATATCTTCCTGTGCGTTTTTCCTACATTCCAGCATGTCTATTTGGCATGGTGACATAAACGTGGGGCCTCAGGTCATTTACATTTCTGCTCACATCAGCCACAGCTCTTCATATGGAGCACATGTGTAGGATCTTATCTTACCTAGCAGGCTTTCTGCAGCTCGCAATCTTTCAGCATCTCGGTGTGTACTGAGGAATCACGGTATATTCTGCCTGCGGTATGGAGACACTTTGTTCCCTGCCCAAATGAAGGAAAAAACTCACCTTCCTGCTTGCTACATGTACTGTACTGTACTGTAATGAGCATGCGTAAAGTGGAGTATAGTTTTTGGTCACTTATAGTTTTTTTTTTGTTTTTTTTGTTCTTCCTTTTAATGGCACAACAACCTTATTACAGAAATACAAAATCAAACAAATGCTAGCATTTACAAATCATCAAATTACCCAACAGTGTATCATGTATACATTAAAATTTGAGTGCAAAAGTATAGACACATCCATAGCTATATAAAAAAAAGGTAATGGATGTACATGTACTGTACATAGATGATATAATGGTAAGCTAATCAGGATTGGCTAGTCCTAGTAAACAAGAACCATTTCACCCCAATCTTAAATAGTTTAAATAGAGTCTTGACATACTATAGTGCCAATAAAAATACACACACAAGGAAACATGAAGTATGAACCTGAACTGATGACTCCAAAAGCTCTATGCCAATAAAAAAATTCTAGAAGAAGCCAAAGTAAGACTGTAAGAGGCTTATCTGACATAGTGGTATTTATAGTATTGGATTACTTTAATGGTGTGTGCGTGGGGGTGGGGGGGACATATTTTACATGCTATATCTGCTATAAGAGAACAGGGATGGGGAAATGTGTAACACTATACCCTTTATAGTTTGAGGAACCACTGGGGGGAGTAGAGAGAGGATATACATCTGATTGTCTGACTCCTTTTTTGGCCATTCTTAGAGAGAGAGAGAGAGAAAAAAAATTATATCTGTGGGTGTATGATTTCATTTATAAAACATTGTAGTACAAAGCGGTATGTGGTTTCTTCTACACTTCAGGGCCCGCCTACATATTCAAGAAATGCTGTTGATTATCTGTTACACAAATACCAGAGCCATGGAGAAGGTGAGTCTGATCTTAAGTAAGTTTGCAGTGTTATCTTCCCACCTTCAACATGCAAACTGTTACAGACCAGTGCCTACAGGTGTGTATGCAAAAGAAGTGACCTACATAAACACAACAAGGACATTTATTTATCAATGGTCATTTTGATAAATACAGTATATGCACTGCACAATAATATATCTTAGCAAGTACAAATATCTTGAATATAGACAAATTCAACTAATATTTATTAGATATAAAATGATAAAACCTATTTGTATAACTTCTTATAACTTTTTACTAGTTTCAAGCTTAAAATGGTGTTATTCTGTTGCCAGATAATTCTGGTTATTTTGAGCATTTGTTTCTAAAAAGAAGCAAAATTATCATTCAATAGAATAATAATAATAATAATAATAATAATAATAATAATAATAATAATAATAATAATAATAATAACGAGGAGGAGGAGGGGGAGAAGAAGAAGAAGAAGAAGAAGAAGGAAATAAGGATTTGATAACTTTATGTATTTGGATAAGTATATGAGAAACCTATATGAGACTTAATATTGATTTTTGCTTAGCCCTTAATAATAATAATAATAATAATAATAATAATAATAATAATAATAATAATAATAATAATAATAATTGTTGCTGTTCCTGACTGTACATTCTACACCATTGTAATATATGATTGAGGCTATAAAAACATTATTTATACTTCCTGAAGTGATATAATTGTGTCTATAAATGTACAATTATTCAGATCATAAAATAATTCAACAATATACAAGAAATACTACTGAGCATTTCTGCTGGTTAAACTTTAAAAAGAAGTATATCGATGTACACATTAAACATTAACTGACAGATATTTTAAACAAATAAATATATACTATAAATGCTGTGAAATCTCACAGTTTTATATCCATAGTATTTTGGACTCTTTAACACCATGAGCACAAAAGTTGATATATTTGTTTAATTTCGATCCAAAAGCCACCAGTTCAATCCTGTATTGATTTGAAATACATTTTACATCCTACATTTGTTTAGCAAACAGGGAAATTCCTAGACAGCCTCTTGATGCATACATTAAGGGGCTTTTACCACCACCCACTGAGGGTTAGCAGATGCTGGAATGTCTCCCTTTTAAGCACTATCAGTGACAGACTTCAGTGTTATTGTTCTTCTCTCCAAAGAGAACTTCAGAATGAACATGGAGTTCAGTAAATACTGTGCTATGGTAACGATCACATGTCCTATAGGAGTTGGGCGGAGATTATTGTGTTTACATTCGAGAGGCCTGTAGAGAACTCATGAAAAATAAACCCCTGTGTTGATTGTGCAGTAAGAATCCATTCTTTCCAGTTCCTAAGTTCACTTCTAATGTAATTGATACAGAATAACTCTGGTCTGTCAACTTTCCTTTACGGCTTCCATGTTGCTTTTGGAGCGGTATGTTAGTATGGATGAGTGTTATGCACAAAGGTTATGACCCTGCTATCAGTGCAGCTGCAATGTCCCCCAGCCTTTGACTTGTCAGTCACTGATGCAGAACATAAAGGCTCTTTATGAAGCTTGGATCGGTTCTGAATGAGTGACTAGCACAGACTGTCACACTGCAGACACACTGTGAAAGCATGCACAGCCATTTCCAGGCTGAAAGTTGGTGCTGTTTAATCTTCTGGAGACACTGCGCCTAAAAAAGGAAGAGCATTTTTTTCTTTAAACCTAAGTAACTATTTATCAGCTATTAAAACACCCAAAGTACCCAAGATATTTTCAACATCCCAAACAGTCTCAACCTTTCTGCCTTTCTGGATTTCTGCAGAATTGGCTTTTTCCCCCATTGCAAAATCTCCCAGGCTGCACAAACACAAGCTTGTTTAACATACCTGAACCAGACCGCGGCCCCTCTGAAAGGCCCCTCTGTCAATTTGAGCTGTACATGATCATTTAATAGCCTCTTAGTTCCTGGTCTTCACATCCAAACACCCTGTTTGATCCTTTGTGTCAGTGGATGTATTTTAAAACACATAATTACATTGTGGATCGCTTTCTGTTGTGTGCTTGTGTGTGCACTTCTTACGATTCCTGCATAATAGAACAATATACGTTTTTTTTTTCTTCTTAGAATATACAACAAGTAGGTTCATTGTTGGACCAAACGTGAATATTGGTTTCTCCTTACTAAAGTACATAGTGTGTGCTAAAATGAGCAACACATGCAATTTCAGTAATATAACCAATGCTGCAGTTGGGGTTTTGCATTTGCTAACTTTTCAGTTAGCATACACTTAGGAAAAATATAGTAGCTTATATATTTTATTGATTTTATTAGTGTACTAAATTAAGTGTACAAATTAATAATATCAGTGTTCTGAAAGCTAAATTTGTCACAGTAAGACAAATGACACTCAAGGGTTTGGGTGTAAGGGCAGGGCTTTATTAAAATAAATCAAGGCAGACAAAACAGCAAACCAATCCTCAAAGATATAATGCAGGCATAGGGTCAGGTAATCAAACAGACTAGACTAGGCAAAGACAAAAGCGATAACAAGAACAAGGAGAGTCAAAACCGAATCAACAATGCACAAGAGATTAAGTTTCAGTAACGTCATTGTATAAACCAGGAACGTGATTTTTCAAAGAACTGAAGTGGATCAGGGTTATGGAAAGGGCGCAGGTGGTTCTGAACAGCCGTGAGTGAGCCGAAATCTGGTGATTGTGAACAGGGATATGGCTCATGGACAAGGCTTGTTCAGTGTTGATCTGAGAACCATGGGAAGTGTAGTTGATGACAGAGCCCTCCACTCAAAGAGCTAACTCTCTTGGAGAAGATTTGCATGGTCTACCTCTGGGACATGTTGCTAGGTGGACTGGCACAGTCAAACACAAGACTATCCTGTCCATTCCCATGAGTCTTGGAATTTGTGATGCAGCATGGCAATTGTTTGCTTCTTACCTGCTCATCTCATGTAACATGGAGGGGATCCACATCTGCTCCATGCAGACCTTCCACTGATGTCCAACAAGGTCATCTGTTCACCCTTAACCTCTGTTACCTGCTCTCTCTGCAAGGTTATATCCTCACAATGGTTTACATACTACTGCTATGCTGATGACACTCAACTCATCCTCTCCTTTCCTCCCTCAGACTCTCATGTTTCTGCACAGATCTCAGCATGTCTGGCAGACATCTCGTCATGGATTGCAGCTGAAACTAAATCCCAGCAAAGCTGGAGATGCATCCCCATGTCATTATTTTGTGGTCTCCCTGGACAACTCTCAGATTAGCAATGGACAACCAACTGTCCTTCTCACTCACTCATGCAGGTTTCTCCTCTCACTTTTGGCAGTTCTGCTTCAGTGCACCATCCAACTTCTGCAACTAATCCAGAATGCAGCTGCATGACTTCATATTATCCTACACCGCCCCATTGCTACACTCCCTCCACTGGCTTCCAGTGGAAAGCCAAAAGCAAACGAGAACCCATCTACCTTAAAGCACTTATTACTCTCCACTCTGCACCACATTATCTACGAGCCTCTAGCATGGCTCAACTGGACCCACCGTCTTTCAGGGTACAAGGAAGACATTCATCAAGGCTCTTTCTGTCCTGGGACTCAGGTGGTGGAATAAACTTCCCCCGGCTGCCTGGCTGAGGGAATGTCTGTTTTTAAACAAAGGCCAAACCCCTACCTCTTTACCAATCACTTAAATTAGCACTTTGTTATCATTTTTTAAAAATCCTTGTCGTGTGTGTACTCTTAGTCCCTGACCTATTGAACTAGCATGAGGATGTGTTTTTGATAGAGACTACAAAGCACTTCTCAGTTGCTCTGAGTAAGGGCCATGAGTAATGCCATCTGTCAAATGGCATAAATGTAAATGTAAACGTACTGTAGGTGGTTGGGGTGGAAGCCATGGCGTTATCTGATAAGGATGGGGCCTCAAACATCCTGAGCTGAGACCCCGCATCTCTCCCCAGGACAATATCCATCTAGCCAGTAATGCCAGTCCTCTACAGCAAGTGTCACTGCTAGTAATTCTCAATTGGCAATGTCATAGAGTTTGTGGAGAAAGAAGGCCACTGGGTACAAGTTCCTCTGGAAGAGTATTGCTCCAACCACAGATGAAGTTGAATTCACAAACCAATCATCTATAAAAGTATTGTATTGAGTTGTGTGGAGGATAAAATAGAAACAGGGTAGTGTCTAACAACAGGAAAGTTTCAGTACAATTGTAATGGAGGAGTGTTTGAAGCAGGAATGATGGTATTGTTATGGGCATGTGAGAATCTTTTTGTAGCCAACAAAGTGTTTAAACAACCCAGTACTTGGGTGAGGTTATAACCAGAAATGAGATGTTCTGTTGGTATAGTTTGATGGGTGGTGACTCCCTTCACTACTGGTCAACCATCCAAGGCTGGAACATGTATGAGTGATTTGTAACTCTTTGAAGTCTTGGGCCAAATTTTGGTTGATGAAGTTCCCCACAGCTCCTGTGTCAGTGATCGCTGAAAACAACAGTGTTTGAATGATCAGTGTTAGAATTTTTGTCCAACTTGAAACATCGCCGACGTCATGTCACTGTGACGTATGGCATCAAAGTACCGTGATAGCGATACGAGAGCGGCCGGCTCCCTCAGCCAGCGCAGTTTCTCCAGAGCGGCTGCACGAGCTCTGATGATGACACAGCTACTTCACGATTGGCCAGACTCACCAACAACAACAATGACATGCTTTTCATGTTTATTCTGACACCTTCAGTTCTGCTAAGGCTCACAAATCCGTATTTTTGTAACAGTAAAAACCATTTTCATGTAATCTTAATGTTGTATTGTCTCATGTTTATCAAAATAAATCTGATAAAAAATATACACCCCACTTTATTGGTTTTTAAATAATACAGGCTTATGTTGAACTTTCTTCTTGTACATACAGGCACTGTATTAACTTAACCTATTTGGTGAAAAGTGTTTCTGGTTGCTGCATGTAAAATTCAGACGTCTGTTTATCTGAGAAATACTACATGTAATCCACTTCGTCTGCGATAAAGAAAGCAAACCCCGCGCGAGAGTCACTACGGGAAGCAGAAAGTGTCCAACTTTTCTTTTCTTTTTCTTTTTTTTGGAAGTGTCCGACTTGACGACTTCGTTTTCAAGCGGCAACTCTCACCGATCGGTTACATCCAGCTGCATCTGAAGTCGAACACACCGAATGTGAACAGGACTATAGATCATGAGACAGGTCATGTGACATGGCTAAGTTGAGAATCATGGGAATTTTTTTTTTTTTTAAGGATAAAATGATTTATTTGCAACCTTGGTTACCAGTATGATCATTTAACATGTTATTGATTACAGGCTATGACTGTATAGTAGTGTTGTGGTACTCGAGACCGGTCTCAAGATCACAGATCAATGGTCTTGGTCTCGTCATGATCTTTGGGGAAATTTTACTCAGCCTTATCTCGGTTTCAGCCTATGAAGACTCAAAATATGTTTTCCACACCACCCGAGACCATTACATCATTTCCATGGACAAGTACTTTGTAATGTTTTTGTTACAGTACAAAATGTAAATGTTGTATGAGCCAAAGAAATTCTATTTTTTAGTGCATTTTATTTACATCCAGGGTGTCCCCTGCCTTGTGCCCCGAGTTCCCTGGGATATGCTCCAGGCGCCCCCGCGACCCTGTGTAGGACATGCGGTACATTAAATGGATGGATGGATCTTTTGTATAACTAGCAAACTCATTTCATTTACCTCACGCATCCTCTTCACATCGACTCGCCCTGTGTGGTGTTGGTCTGACCTTGGTCTTGCCACCCTGTCATACTCAGTCTTGACTCAGACTCCATTGGGTCTTCAACCCAACACTACTGCATAGATTATGACATTATTATAGTGCATTCATAACAATTACCGAATTGATGGTACTGTAATATAGCTGTACAGTACTGTGTTTTTACAGTATATTCATATTTTGTGCATGGTTGTAGTGTGAAAAGACATCATTTTACATGAATATCAAACAGCTGTACAATCTAATTTCGGTTCATAACTATTGGCAATAATTTACTGTAAAATCAACGGTATATTTTTTTATACTGTTTGAAAATACTATTAGGACTCTTACCATATACTTAATAACTGCACTTGACTTGAAAGTACATCTTCAACTGTTCCAGCTAGTTCTCCCCTTAAAACACAAAGACTGCCAACTTAAAGTGTGTAGGTGCTTTCTTGGAGCGTCTTTATGAACTGTGTGAGGAAGTCCATCATGACATCGCTAGGATTCAAACTTAAGATCCACCAGGACAATCCCTGCACCACTCAGGAAATGATTTTAATACACATCATTTTTTTCTGTCTTTTGTTCACATCAGAACATCTTAATTTATTTATTATAAGGAAGAAATAATCACTACAAGTCATGCTGATATATGAAAATTTGCAAATTGTTTTATTTATTATCTAATGAAATACTTTTTATCCATTTATAGTTAGATTTAATGTTGTAGACCATCCATGCAACAAGAACTGTTACAAAGTGATGACTCTGGAGACCATAAATGTTAAATTAATGTCACCTCACAGAAAACTTCACCATATCAATGAACATATTTTTAGTCAGATTATGATAATGGTTACATTATGTGAGTGTCCACCATATAGAACGTCCCTGTGTTAGCTGTTACTATAGAAACGATCATGTTTTACAACGAGCATATTAATATAAACCTGTGATTTGCAGCTGCACCAAACCATCAAACCGATACTATTTGAGACTTCACCGGTACTGTGGTATTATAAAACCTTCCAGGTAACACATTTAAGGATGTGTTGGCCAATGGGTTGCACAGCAAAATCAGATTAATATGAAATCTTTTCTTCAAACACAGTTTAAAATGTTTGATAAAATGTTCTGAGCAAATTATATACTGGAATAAAATCTGCTCACATAAAACCCTTAATAAATGATTTAATGTGGACCTAATTTAAGTAGGCCTGACTATTCAGTACTATATTTGTGTGTACTGAAAACATGCTTGTTTGCCCAGACGTCTGTTTGCACTGGTGCCCTGAAATTATTCAAAAGTGTCTTGCCAACGTTTCCTCTCTAAGCGACTTCTGTTCATTTTTTTTTTGTTTGTGTTACATACTTGTAAAGCAACTTTGGGTGTTTGAAAGGTGCTATATAAACTGAACACATACATAAATAAATAAAACTACCACTAGTAGTACAGTGGTTCTCAAAGTGGGGTCACATTGAAACAGCAGTTTTGTCCTAATATACCTTCAAATATATTACAGTTCGACCAAGTGGATAAATTTGACAATGCTGTTTTGCGTTGTAGTGCGGACTGAGAAAACGGAGATATTCAAAAACAATGATGTATTTTTTGTCATGTGAGCCATTCAAATCAAAACAAACAATATGGTGGACGATGTTGTACTGCAGTTGTTGTGCCTGATATCCAGTTTGATGGTGTTGTTAAAGATTAATGTCACTTTGTACAACCTTTTAAAAAACTTGGTGCTTTTCCTTGACATTGCCACATCAATTCAAAGAGACGGAAAGTAAATTAACGCCTGACAGAAATGACGCAGGCCAAAGCTTCTTACATTTTTACGGACGCGCAGCATAGGGATGTAAGCGTTTTCAGACGTTTCAGTGTGGACGAGCAATGTTTTTGGAAAACGTTTGAAAACGTCAATGTAGACGGTGAGCATTAACGAACACTGATGTTCGCCTCAGACCAAATGTGTTCTATCACAGGAAAGCTCAAGAATAGAAATCTCTATCACTCCAAAAAATATTCACTGAAAATTTTAAATCATGTTCATGAAACGAATCCATTCTGAGGGGGTCTGTGGAATTAATATTATAGTTAGAGGGGTCACTGGCTACAAAGAACCACTGCTGTAGTGCATGTAGAAGTAATTAGAAATGCTAGTACATAAAAAAGTATCAAATCTACTTCTCTGTAAGTATACATTTCAACATGCTTCTAGCAAATCTGGATAAACTTGTAGTCTGTTAGGCTTTCATAAGGGTGTTGTCTTTTTTTTATTCTTTATTCATTCGTGGTCCTGGTGTTGGTAACCTTTAAAAAGATAATGTAAAAATAACACAAAAGTCAGTCAAGGCATCGATTTGGATTGATGTACTGTGTGCAGTCCTACTCCTGAAGGCCCCATGTGGTGCTCATTTTTATGTTTTCCGCTCTTATTTAGCTAAGTGGAAAGGGATCAGTGGTGTTAATGCAGCGAAAATAATTACATCAGTCCATCCGGGGGGGGGGGGGGGGGGACGACTTTGTGACTTTGTCACATCATAAAGCTTTTTGAAGATATCATAAACCATAAAGATATCGTCATACGTTCATAAATAATCACACGGTGTGTTTTTACCTCCAACCCACTTGTATCCAAGCACCCGAATCATGTACAAAGTGCACGCAAACCTAGAGAATGTAAAGCACTGCCAGAGTGCTGGCGTCAGAGAGGTCTGGCACCCCTTATCGAGTTACTCCACTCCCTATTATAAATCACTGTTACAGGTAGGTGTTTCTCGTCATGGCATTTCTGATCTCTGTAATGTATGAATGCATCAACTCTTTGCATGATTAAATGTTCTCAGTGGTTACTCATATGAGAAGTATTTTTTTTCAGGCAGCTGTTTTAGGGTGTCTAGCGTGTGCTGTAAATTTGTCACCGTTGACTTAATCATGCACAAACAGCCAAAATGATAACACTTTAAAATCAGAATATAGATATTTGGGAATCTGACATGACAACATCCCCTGAATACAGCCTGTGATAACAAGCCTAATGTGAGCCGTGGCCTGCAAATAATGTTATTATTCTCAACACTAGGTTTATTAGACTGGTTTAGTGAAAAAGAAAAACAGAGCGTGTTTTTTTTTCTGTACTGTCCCCATGTAATGCTCTCATGAGTGGGTTTAAAAAGAATGAATAACACGCTTGTTTGCACTGAAATTATTCAGAAGCGCCTTTTGCCAACTTTTCCTCTCTAACGACCCCTGTTCGCTTTTCTCGCAGAAAATAGAGAGAAACGTTTCGAAGGACGAAGGAAGCCCGACTCTTATCATCAGCCATGTCAGCAGCGAGGGGACAAGGAGATCTGCAGGTAGGCTGTGAAAGGCTGTGTACACTTCATTTATTTTTGGGTGAATCGAACATTACGTACCCTCCTTCTTCTTGTACAGTCACTGTCTCTCCCCGTCTTGCTCCGTTCTCCTCTATCTCTCTCCCTCTCCTTCGCTCTGTTTTCACAGAGAGGTGCAGTATGTTCTGTGTGTTTGGAAGGAGCCGATCAGAGGGTCTTCCTTTTCTTTTCTTACTGCAAAATATCAATTAGATACAGACTGCAAGGAACAACTAGACCTTTAATGCTGCTCAAGATCAATAAAGCATGGATTTACCAAACAATTATTAGAGTTGGGAGGATTGTCGTGGTTCTTTGATAGTCTTCTCTTCCCAGGCAGAGAGTCATACCACTAGAAAAAACAAAGCAAGAAACTATGTATGGCCTTTTTGCATGTCATATTATATGCGATTGTGTGGTTTATGTGACAAGGATTTCTGTGGCCTGATGTAATTCAAGCAGCAGGTCAGGGTTCTTCATGGCTACAATGTGCTGCAGTGTAACACTTTATTTATGTTTATTCAACTGTCGAGCGACTATGAACTGTAAAAGGTGTATGTTCATATACCACAGAAGTACTAGCACCCTTCTAGAAGTATTGGCACCATTTAAGAAAAAAAAAAAAAAGGATTACACCCACCAACTGAAGAAAAACTATTTCCTTCTGTCTAAACAATCATTCTTATAATAACTTCTTAAATAATAACAGCTATAATATTTATAATAATTATTATTCATTTATATTTATAATAAAATGCATTTATTTATTGATTTATAATACTGTTTTAGATAATAATGTTTCTGCTTAAAGATGTTTCCTCTTTCTGAAAACCCAAAAACATGTAATAAATAAATAAATAAATAAATGCAAACAAATTTATCTCTGTCAGGATAGCGCCAAAGGGGCACTGAACTACTTTACCCATCAGCCCCAGCACGTCACATGTTTCCTACCACTTGCACCCGTGTATCATTTCACCCTGATTAGCACCGATATATAAGTTCCTTTGTTTCAGCACCTTATGGTCAAGCTTTTGTCGTGTGCACCTCAGACTTGTTTTTAATCTGTGCGTTTTTGCGAAGTATCCATCATTTAAATTTATGGTTCTGGTTTTCACTCTTTTGGTTAGATATTTTGTCTAATTTTCTTTGCTTTAGCTCCATGGAAATCACATAATCCCATTTTCTATACATTATGAACTTTACTTATAATCATATTTACATTTACATTTATGGCATTTGGCAGACGTCCTTATCCAGAGCGACTTAAATTGATCTCACTCATACAACTGAGCAGTTGAGGGTTAAGGGCCTTGCTCAAGGACCCAGCAGTGGCAGCTGATCTCTAGATCCTATCACTAGTCCAACATCTTAACCACTGAGCCACCACTGCCCTATATAATAATCTACAAAGATGTCTTGATGGTAGAACTTGTAGTTTCGCTGAAGAAAAGGTTGTACTGTAGTGATACTCAATGGATCACAAATAAACATATGTTGTTTATCCACTGCTCCACTGACTCATTTTTATTGTGTTGTGTTATGTTTCATTGCTTCATTGACACAATTAAACATTTGGGTGTTAGTTTTCCTTATAAAAATGAAGTGAGTCAGTGAGAGCAGTCATGAGAAACAACATTTCATTCTAGTGTATAGTATATGAGCGATATGCAAATTAATTAAAATGAAAAACCTGAGTGATTTGACTTGAGTTGATGAGGTTATGGTTCATTTGATTCTAGTATCTTCTAGTATTCCAAAGTGTGACTGAATTTAGGACATTTTAACCCAAATCCTTGTTGCCTCTGTTATTAGATTAAGACTTGAGACAAGATGATAAAACGAAAATCCAAATCTACACCAGTAATGGTTGCGATACACATATAATGAACATGTCAGTCTCTGAATTTGAATCCCTTATCTGAGGAAAAGGCTCAGACTTGTTTATTCTCACCAGAATGAGACTTCAGGGTGCCATAATTTATGAACTATGAGGGGTGCCAATAATTCTGATGTCGACTGTAATGATTCAGATATCCATTACAATGATGGTGAATAACCATGGTTTAATCAAAAACTCTTTCTAAAATCTAAAACAATTATCACAGCAAATAATCTTTTAATAGCCACTATACAAGAATTCTTGTTTAATGTTTGATGCCATTGAAGGATTTTATATCACATTTTTTATTTGATTTTTTTTTGTTATTACATATTTTCCCAGTGATTCAAGTACTCATGATACAGTCACGTGCAAATTAAATCTTCTAAATCCGCAAAATTTCCTGTTGGATTTGAACTCCACCTACATTTTGTATCTCTCCATTTAATACATTCAGGCATCATGTTAAAAAATTTTTTCATTACCATGGTCTGCTAATATTCATCCCATGGCGTGACATCAGTGTAACACTCAGCAGCTGTGACAGCGAAGATATTACACATGACACAGTACGAGTCTCGACGGTAACACGTGATCAGTTTAGGACAGATTTAACGACCATCTGCACTGAGGGTGTAGATACAGGAATGTTACATGCTAATGCTTCATGTGTCCCAGATACATGAGTCACCATCAGGGGGGTGGGGTGGGGCATATAGGGGTCATCTTTAATCCATGTCTAACCCTGAGTATTGACCCTTACTACTGATGATCCCTCTTTCCCCTCCATTAACCTGCTTCTGCAGAGCACATCATCTCCTTTAAGAAATGTGGGAAAGTAACATATTGATTCAGTTCTGGCGCAGAAGAAAAGTGAAACGGTGAAACTCAAAACGCCGTTTGTGTATTTAAGTCACTTTTAAATAACAGAGATAAAGACAGAACACTCGCTTGTTTGTTGCTTAACACTCTACTGCATGAATTATTACATTTACATTAAAAAAAGTTTTTATGGATTTTTATTACTTGAATTAGTTCAAATAATAAAAATGTATTTTTAAAAATGTGAGAAATTTTTTAGAGGGTAGTTGGTAAATTGTTTCCATATGGAAATGATGTGCAATGGTGAAAATTATTATATAGTCAAAAATAACACAAAACACAAAACAAATGAGATTAAAATTCCAAGTACTGCATTTTCCAGACTGTGAGTGTGAGTTTTTTTTTTTGCCACCTAGTAACCATGTAAAAGTTATATCTTCTAGAAAGGAATTCAAGTAAAAACATACAAAAAATTAGATTTAAACATGTTTTGGGTGAAGTATCTTTTTAATTCTTTCTCTTGAATTATTTTCTTTCTCTTGAAACATAAAATTTATAAAATAAGGTGCTATTGCAAAATGTCTGAAATTACAACAGTTTTTTTCCTACTTTGAATTTGAAAAAATGTAAATATACTATCAGAGAAGTCTAGTGTCGTTTTTGCTGTGTAGGCCTGTTTCAATTCATGAATGCACATACCACAGTTCCATTATCGCATGTTGTAGCCATATGGCAACAATTACATTTGACCTTTTAGCAGAATACTCAAAATTATATAAACATGTTTAAATGACAAAAAATAAATGTTATCTTATCTCAGTGTTTCCCTTTAAGTAGATTTGCCTAAATATTGAAACAGTAATCAAATTTTGAGAGCATGCCCATAATGACCTTCACCGTGCCATGTGATTGCAGAAAAGGAAGTGCAAAGAGCACTTCTTGGTCATGTAACAGAGCTTTTTTTTTTTTTTTAGTTATGTCAAAGTTAAAGTCCACTTTTTGCAGTTACATAGGACAATGTTAGTTTTGCATTATTGCCTATCAAGAAATTTTAGATAAATTAATTGTTGCCATATGGCAACATCATGCAGTAAAGGGTTAAATGAATATAATGAATTATGTCTCACTTTTGTGTATTGCTAGCTGCTTCGTCATTTTCTTTAAATCTCCCCGCACTGAGTCTCTCACCTCTTCCTGAATTCCTTAAACCTTTTCTCGTCTCCTCCTGGGCTGATGAAACATTTTGACCGTCTCTGTGAGTTACAGACCAGTGGCAGCTGCTTTCTGGGAATTGCCAGCTCAGCTTGGCCTCTCCTGGCACCTTGGTGCCACTTTGGGCCATCTTTGTTGTGGGAACCAAGCTTGATTTGGCATTTCTCATACCACTGTTACACTTTTGAAACACCACGAAGCCACAGCGCTAAGAATTTCCTTCAGCTTCTGCGTGCTGATTTTTTCCCTCCTCCCTTTATTTCTTTTCCTTCTGTGGTGCCTTTCCTTTGGTGGCTGTAACTGCTGTGTTGAGATCTGTGAAATAGTGTATTGTGATCAGTCTCAGGTGTTTTGTTTCATGGAAATTGGGCGACAGATCTGGATTCTGGCTCATGTTTTAGAGATGTCGCTGACAGCTACGACATTTACAGTGACAGTTAAGATTACCTAATGAAGAGGGAAAAAAGTGCTTCCAGATGTGTACTGCAAACAATGATTTTTTTTTGCACAACTATATTGCGATTTATGAATCAGTACCAAGCCAAAAGGCGAAATGGAGAAGTCTGATAGACAAATGATCTCTCTTAAGCCGTTAGACTTGTGACATCCAAACTTCTAGCTCTCCTAGACATGACCATCTGAGCTGCCTTAATGAAGAGCTCAGTGCTCATGTAGTGGATAAGTGTAGGATACTGAACATCAGCATTAATCAGAGTGGTGATTAGCAATTAGGTTCATTAGCCCTGAGTAATGTTTAACCCCAGTGCTCTAATGACAGTAATCCTGTGCTTTGTCACCATGGGAACTCTGAGACACGTGACCGGGGCTGCTGTTGTTCTCATGTGAGTGAGTATGAGGCTTTCGGGGTTTTTTTTTTAATACGTTTCGATTCTTCAAACGATGCAATCTAGGTTTTGAGTCAAAGAAAACCGTGATTACTCGCAGCGTGCGAACAAACCTAATTACTCTCATTTTGGACACCAAACCATGCCTCCTGTTATTTTACAGCTCCTTGACCTACTTCTGAACGGTAGAAGACCCAAAGCTCCTAAAGCATCTGTATCAACAAAGCATTAACCTTTATTTATCCAGCTTTAGTTTGCTAACTATAAAATGCAGTGGAAGGAAGAATTCTCATACAGCATGCGATAAGCAGTAAAATATTTCTCTTAAGTTATTTTCCAGACGATCTAGGGGTCAGATGTACTCAAATTCTCTGCAGGAGACTTAGATCATTTTTTTGGTCTGAGGAATGTAAGAATAGTCTCCTCGCAGCTGTTAGTAATCTTCCTCCACATGCCCACATCTAGCTTAATGAAATTAGACCGTATTTCTGTTTTATTTCTGGCCCGTGATGTTATATGCACTTGGGTTTTAGATCATTAGATTTACAGAGGCAGGATAAGCAGGATCGCTCCACTATGCTTTTAGAATGTACCCCAGCGTCTGAAAAATGATCCGGCCGAGGTCAGCTGAGGAAATATGGAGTCCGGTGCAGGGCCTCTTCATAATAAAATGTGTGTTTTATTCATTTTACAGATGGTGAAAAACACAGTTCAGTTTACAAGGGTCTCTATCAGCCAAAAAAAAAAAAAAAAAACCCACTGAGTTACAATCGGGTCATTATAAATTTGAATGCAAATTAATGAATTTGAATGTTTTATGCTGGATTTGTATCCATCCATCTGTAATTGAATTTTGTGGTTTGCAAAAGAGACATCTAAAATCTGAAAGTGAATTTCATGGTGTGCGATTGAACATTTGACATTCTCATGACCCCCAACACCCTCCAGCACCTCTGCACTTCACATTAACACACACACACACACACACACACACACACACAGCTCCTGATCATACATGTCACATACGACACACCTGGCACATTTGCACATGCACAGGACACTTTAGTGTATATACATATATACGTGTACAGTACATATACATATACACTCACCGTCCACTTTAATAGGAACACCTGTACACCTGCTCAGTTATTCAGTTATCCAGTCAGCTATTCATTTGGCAGCAACACAATACATAAAATCATGCAGACACAGGCCAAAAGCTTCAGTTAATGTTCACATCAAACACCAGAATAGGGAAAAAGTGTGATCTCTGTGACTTTAACCGTGGCATGGATGTTGGTGCCAGATGGGCCGGTTTGACAATTTCAGAAACTGCTGATCTCCTGGGATTTTCACACACAACAGTCTCTAGAGTTTACACAGAATGGTGCGAAAAAAAAAAAAAAAACATCCTGTGAGCGGAGGGTCTGCAGGCTGCGGGTGAAAAGTGCTGGGGCTGATGGGTAGTGTAGTTCTGTGCTGTATTTAGCGTTACCATGACAAGTACATACGAACTCAAACGTAATTAAATTTTTTTTAAAAAATGTACTGGGTTAAAATTATTTTTTAGGTCTTGGTGTACAAGCTGCCCAATATTTGTTTAGAATTTGTGTATAACATGAATTTTTTGTCCGTCAGTTATACATCCTGTGTGCAACGGCCATTATAAATTCTGTGTAATCTGAATGAATTTTATTAGGAGTTATGATAACCTTCAGAAATGGCAATGTGAACACAAAATTAACAGAAAGGACACAAAAAGGAACACCTAGATGTCTGGCGTTAGCTTGGCTGTTACATTAGTAGGTTCATATAGGTTTCGGATTATGATTTCTTCTCTGTCGGTGGGTTTAAGGGCTTTTCCAGATAACTTATATCTTTTACTGTAGAGTGTGTGAGTGTTCAGGGGAAGTCCTAACACAGACATAGTCACAGCAGGGGATCCAAATGTCTGCAGTCCAACCTCCCCCTCCTTCCTGGTTAAAGTGACGTCTGAAACCGAGCCAACTGGCTGCTTATTCGTCTCTATTGTTTTCCTCTGGCATAGCAACATCCACAAAGTGTTTCAGCTGAAGGCTAAAAGATAGTAGATACATGGCCCAGTGTGACTCCGATTGTTGGACACTGCAGAGTTAAAGGTCAGGTGCAGAGGTCAGGACAGGTCAGAGTGAAATACGTCACAGGCGTATTTCTCACCTGCGGAATGAACATTCCACCTGAGAGAAGATGAAAACAGCTTTTTTTTTTTTTTTACAGAGGCACCTCAGTGACACAGCTCATATGCAACAGCTTGCAACACGTCCACGCAACATGTTGCACCAGGCTGAGAATACAGCAGGCCACGATAAGCCGGTTAAAAAGTAACAGCTGAGAGGAAACTGAAACTTTGAGCCATTGACATGTGTGATTGCAACTGCAACGCGTCTCAGTTCTCTGCCGAATGTTTATTTAAGGTTATCTGTGACTTTGAAACAGCTCTAGCTGAACAGAGTTGAACGCAAGGTCACAGTAGCGTTAACTTCACGTCTTAGTGATGATCTCGGGGCTCAATCTCGACCATCACCTCTAATTGAGATAGTGTTTAGTATGATAGTGTGATTTGTCTTTTTTTTTTTAAATAGATATGAGCATTGAAAAGTGGAAGCTTGTTGGGAGAAATGTTATTCAGACTTTACTTTCCATGCCTGCGGCATATAATAGGCAGTGGTGGAAAATATGTGAGCAATTTTCCTTAAGTACTGTTTTGGTAGATTTGTCCTTTACTCAGGTTTTATTAAATTTGGGTGATGCTTGTACTCATACTCAAGTAAATTTACAAGGGGAAAAAAAACATACTTACATGTACATTTTCATCTTTAAAGTACATATTGGACATTTTCAATCAGTATAAACAAATAAACTATTTTATTGCTGTCTGTTATAAGATTAGTCAGGACACTGTTTGTTTCTGTGTGTAGAGTATCGTGACTCTGTGTTTAGCTGCTAGTGAGCAGGGGGGGTGGGAAAGGGGAGGGGTCTGAGCCCTCTGCTGGGCAAACAATACACACAACTCCATAATAACACTGGTACAGAGATAAAACGCACAGCACAAATAAAGCTTTTTCGATAGTAAAACACTGTATACAACTGCCACAATAAAATTATAACATTTAAACCTATTAGGCTAGCTAAAAAGAAATAAAAAAAAGAAATACTTATGGAAAAACTGCAAATTCTTAAAGCCCTGAGTGTCTACTTTCATATGAGCCACTACTGTGGAGTGTGACATCACAAATAAATTCAATGCTGAACATGGGCACCCCAAAACAGGCGCAAATTCCATGTTTTGGCCTCCAGTAACATTTCTTCTCTGTCAAGGCCGTTGAATCTGTACTTCTATGTATGTCTCTCTCTCTCTCTCTCTATCTATCTATCTATCTATCTATCTATCTATATATATATATATATATATATATATATATATATATATATATATATATATATATATATATATATATATATATATTTGTTTGTTTGTATGTATGTCATATTTAATGTCTGTCTGCTGTATATTTTTTGTATATTGTTGAGTGCTACGTGGAGCACCCTCATTTCGTTTGATCCTCAGCCTTGTATTGTATTACAATAATAACAAACTAGCTCACTTACTTACCCACTTTCTTTAAATTGAGTAAGATTTTGACACAGTATCCATATTTTTTCTTAAGTACTGTTTCTATGTACTAATTCCACTCCAACAGTACACGCACTATATCTTACGATATATGTAAACTTTAGGCATAAATGGCTTTTCTTGTCTTTCGACAACACACGTGTAGCACTACTGAATCATGTGTTTGAGCGTACGCTTCCTAGCATGACTGACCACGATATCTGGACACATACACATCGTTCTGTATCCTGCCTTGCTCAGTTTCAGTGGTTGGCATGATGTTGGCTCTCTCTCTCTCGCTCTTTTAAAACTCTGTATCTCTCTGGTGGTTGGCTTGCGGTTTCCTGGAGTGAGTTCGCCGAGTAGTTTGGGCCATTGCTGGGCTCTAGGGACAGAACGCATCTCTTGGCCTCTCCCAGAAAGTGGAAGGAAGGAAAGGCAGTGTGCAGTAGGTGGGGAAACCAGAGTGGGGCTTCTCCATGAAAGACAGGAAACCCCTGGAGCGATATCCAATGCCAAGATGCCTCATACAGAAGCGATGCCTGATGGGTTGCTAGAGGTGATCCCACTAGCTTTTTTAAAATCATAGGCAGATGTTCTGGGATGACAGCCCCAATCCCAAAAAAGTTGGAATGCTGTGTAAAATGTAAATAAATACAGAATGCAATGATTTGCAAATCTCATGAACCCATATGTTATTCACAATAGAACATAGAAAACATATAAAATGTTTAAACTGAGGAAATGTTGGGATGGGGTAACAAAAGGCTGGAAAAGTAAGTATTACTAAAAAGAAACAGTGGAGGAACATTTTGTAACTAATTAGGTTAACTGGCAACAGTTCAGTAACATAATTGGGTATAAAATAGTATCTTAAAGAGATAGAGTCTCTCAGAAGTAAAGATGGGTTGGAATCTGGATGGAAGCATATGTCGCTCTAAGACCTGTATATACCTTTCAGTATTGATGGTGCCTTTCCAGATGTGCAAGCTGCCAGTTCCATAGGCACTAATGCACCCCCATACCATCAGAGATGCAGGCTTTTGAACTGAGTGCTGATAAAAAGCCGGATAGTCCCTCTCCTCTTTAGTCCTCTTTAGTTTAGAGGATGCTGCGTCCATGGTTTCCAAAAAGAATTTCAAATTTCGATTCGTCTGACCACAGAACAGTTTTCCACTTTGCCTCAGTCCATTTTAAATGAGCTTTGGCCCAGAGAAGATGGCGGCATTTCTGGATCATGTTCACACATGGCTTCTTCTTTGCATGATAGAACTTTAACCTGCATTTGTGGATGGTACGGCAAACTGTGTTCACAGACAGTGAGTTCTGGAGGTGTTTCTGAGCCCCTGCAGTGATTTCCATTAAAGAATCAAGCCTGTTTTTAATGCAGTGCCGCCTGAGGGCCCGAAGATCATGGGCATGCAATATTGATTTTCACCCTTGTCCCATGCGCACAGAGATTTCTCCTGGTTCACGGAATCTTTTGATGATATTATGTACTGTAGATGATGAGATATTCAAATTCCTCGCAGTTTTACGTTGAGGAACATTATTCTGAAATTGTTCCACAAATTGTAGATATAGACCTCTGCCTATCTTTACTTCTGAGAGACTCTGCCTCTATAAGATACTCTTTTTATACCCAATCATATTACTGACCTGTTGCCGATTAACCTCCAGCTGTTTCTTTTTAGTAACACTTACTTTTCCAGCCTTTTGTTGCCCCTGTCCCAACTTTTTTGAGACATGTTGCAACCATCAAATTCAAAATGACCTTTTTTTGTTCTTAAAATGGTACATTTCCTCAGTTTAAACATTTGATATGTTTTCTGTCTTCTATTGTGAATAAAATATGGGCTTATGAGATTTGCAAATCATTGCATTCTGTTTTGATTTACATTTTATGCAACGTCCCAACTTTTTTGGAATTGGGGTTGTTATTGGACTGGTCACCTTCATATACATACCATCAGGTGTGCTGTTTGTACCCACTTCCCTTTCAACTAGATCCCATAAGTCAAGGTTTATTACTGAAATATATAAGGCTCTTGACTTTTACTGAGTATTATATAACAGCCTGTCTCACTAAGGGCACTCTCACACTTTTTTCATGCTTTTTTTTTTTCAGAAAAATATGCTGATATGGAAAAACATAAAAAATATAACAACACTCTTACCAGCTAGAATCAGCCAATTAACTAGCCTAGTTTGCTATCTATATTACATTTATTACTGTCACATAATAAAAATGAAGTAAAGATTGTTTTCGCCCCATTTTGGCCACCCAGACACGTGGCTTTCTCCTAGACACATGAAGCCAGCCAACCACATATTTTCAGACTGCTGCTCATGCTGAGTAACACTCAGAGGAAAGCACTATCTACCCTCTTCCACATATATGAGCTCGCAGACAACCACGGCTGGCAAGTTTCACCATGATTAACAGGACAAAGAGTATGCCATTCTTCCCACCCAGAGAACACAGCCAATTTTGCTCCCTTAGCTCCCGACCACGGATGGCTGTGGCATCGTCAGGATTCAAACTTGCGATTTCCCAATGTTAGGGTGAATGTGTTTCTGTTGCACCACTCAGGAGCCATAAAGATTAGTGTAACTCTGGTGATGAAGCGGTTGTTTGCCTTCGCTGTAGATTTGAAGACAGTAAATCAAGAGAAAAGCAGTTGCTTGCTCAACAGTTATGGGTAAAGTGGGACGTCATATCACATACTATTGAATTTCCCAAAAATAGACGTTTGTTTTTTTTTGTTATATTGCATCATTGGAATATTGCCAATGAAATATTTTTGAAATGTTGTAAATCTCCTTATATTTGTTCAGTAGCACTTTTTCACCAGCACTTTGTCCTCCATCTTTGACGTCACTCAGCGATTTTCTGAAAAATTGACCATTTTTTTCTAACTTTGATGAAAACCACTGTGATGAAAAAAACAAACAAACAAACACTTTTTAAAAGCAACCACATCTCATCGAATTTCATGTAAAGCCTGTGCTGGTGTCTGAGGAAAAAAAGGTCAATGATTTTAAGAAAAATCTTTAAATATATCTGATGAATATTGAGATACCATCAAACCCCTGATTGCAGAGTTATTAGAAGAGGAAAAGAAAGACATGCCCTTGGTTTGATACTCTATAGACAGCATTTGTGCCTCATTTGCTGTTCATTCCCCTCATGGATGACATATTTGGGTCTCCCGACACAGGATCGAGTGGGTCAGCTGTTGCACTCAGGATGACATGGCGGTAGTTTGGAAGCCGACACATGTCTGTATAGAGAGATGAGTTGTGTTTAACAGGCGTGGGCTGAACACTGGGATGACATGATGTCGATTTATTACCCAGTCTGGCCCAGTGGCCTTTACCTCATTACTGGTGCATCTGCGGCCCAAACCTGCCTGAGTGGTGTGAGTTTATGGTGATTGAAACCAGTCTCCTGTGCATGTGTACATGTGCAATGAAGCAAGTACTTCAGTAGGCTTTAAAACAAGAAAGCAGCATTAAAAATGTGTGTCAGATGTGCTGAGAGTGAGTCTACAAATTCGCTAACCATCAAATTGCCTCTGTATCAGATTACATCTCTGACAGCAAACTCTGTATCTGCAATGTTTTATTGATGAGCTACTATACGCTTCACCATCTTTTTAATGGGAAGTGAAAGGCTGGGAAATGACGTTCGTATGCCCGACAGTATGCGAGACAAAACGTCCATTCAAAATTTCCTTTCTGTTAAATTAATTTTTCAATTTCCATGTATGACAAAGCAATTTTTTTAAATGATTTTGCTGTTAACAGGAATAGCAGTAAAGAGAAGAGCAGAACAGTGGCTTGTTCATTATGTTTGAATTATAGTGTTAGACTCCTTCACATGAAAGGACAGGGAACACATGCATTTTTTGTTTTAGTGGTATATAAACCATGAAGACAAACTCAAAGTGACACATAGGTGCTTTCTATTCTGACTGAAGCAGCCGCATGATTCAAATGTAGCATCTTAAACAAAAAGGAACAGTGGTGGACATTTTGTTTGGGACACCATGAAGAGTCATCACACATCAATTTTTTTACAAAACCAGACTGCTGAATGCTAATTTTGCCACATAAGGTAGCTAAGATTTGAGGTCGGCTCATGCTAGCTAGTTAAGTCTTTAACCGCAAAACAAGAATCTATGAACAAAAACAAATGTTACATCTATTAATTAAAACTAACTGATAGCTATTTACTATCTATATAAAAAGCAATTCACTTACATTTTGGAAGACAGTTTGATCTGCTAAGTATGCTAATGCTGCCCAAACAAAATCTGGCTAGTCAGCTGGTATTCTGTTATATTTAGCTCTCTGTAACATCTATAATTTTCCCTTCTTTATAACTGTCTCATACATATGATGTATGTTGTCTTGCATGTAGAACATTTTATAAGTTGTACTGGGTTTAGCTCTGAGGCACAGTATTTTGTTTCACTGTATCAGTGTAGTAGTAATTTCCAAACTACTGGCTAAAGAAAATGAGATAAAATTCATACATAAAATCAAGAGCAAATACAATGTGTGGTATACTAGGTATGGACACACTGTATAGTTCTTATTTACAGTATTTTCCCAAGTAGTGCATTTTTTCCCCTGCAAAACACTCTTTAAAAATTATTTCTGCCCCTAATTTGGGGAATTTCTTAAAGAGATATTCAGCACAGCACAGAAACAAGACTGTTACGACACGTGGTGTGTAGTAGGATGAGGGAGTCAGGATGCATGCGCAGGGGAAACGTCAGTTTATTGGGAACAGGAACTTCAAAAGTAAAGAGACACACAAAACACCATCAAACATAATCCATCCACAAAAAAGGGTAACAATAATCCAAAAAGAGAGTTTACTTAGCCGTAGAGGCAGTAATCCAAAAAGGTAGTAATCCAAAAAACACAGGGAAAAATACGCGAGGCAAGGAGGTGGTTTGGAAACCACAAACACTGAGCAACGAGATTAAACACAGGTAAGGAGGTGGTTTGGAAACCACAAACACTGAGCGACGAGATTAAACACAGGCAAGGAGGTGGTTTGGAAACCACAAACACTGAGCGACGAGATTAAACACAGGCAAGGAGGTGGTTTGGGAACCACGGACTATGAGCTAGGAAACAAAAGACAGGCAAGGAGGTGGTTTGGGAACCACTGACAAAAAGCTACTCTTATCTCTAGGTTAACACTAAACTAAACTAAACTAAGGTACGGTTAAACTAATACTCTGCACCGAAGCGGAAACGGAGAGGCGTATTTAAACACACAGAATCACATGCACAATCAATGACACCTGAAACCAATGATTACACATTACAAGGCGAACCAATGAGGAAATGGGGCAGAGACATGACACAACACAAAAACAAGAGCACATGGGGAAACACGGGAGGCGGAGACATGACGTGAATGTGACAACATTGGAGCACATGGCAGAAGTAAACAAACTGTGAGTCTTTGTGAATGGAAAGTCCATCGGAGTTTCTGAATGGCTGCGGAGATCGGAATGCGGAAGTATGCTGCTCGCTAGCTTTGTAGCGAGAGCGAGGGAGAGGGAACCTAACAGACCCCCCCCCCCAAGGCGCGGCTCCCGAAGTGCCGCAAGTTCCATCCGTTCTGGCGGACCTGTGCCCCTGGGCAGGATCCTAACCTCTACCCTCCAAGACCTGAGGCTGGTGATGTCCAGTATCCCGAAACCCGAGCAGAGCGTGTCGGGTTTTCCTTTCGAGCTTGGATGAGAACTTGGACGAGAACTTGGAGTGATGCTTGACCTGGTGCTTGACCTGGTGCTTGATCTGGTGCTTGATCTGGTGCTAGGCTTGGTGCTAGGCTTGGAGCTTGCCTTGAAGCTTGGCCTGGAACCAGGTTCGGAGTCAGCTTTAGCTCCTGGATCGGAGTCAGCTTTGGCACCTGGATCAGGGACAGCTTTGGCACCTGGATCAGAGACAGCTTTGGCACCTGGATCAGAGACAGACTTCGAGACAGACTTCGAGACAGACTTCGAGACAGACTTCGAGACAGAACAGAGAACTAGGTTAAACCCAGAACCATAAACAAAATCAAAAACTTGGTTGGGAATAGAGCTGGAAATTAAATTAGAGACAGGGCTGGAGACAGATTCTGAAACTGGACTGGCTGCTGAGCTAGGAAAGTAATTAGAGACAGAGGAGGAAACAGAGGAGGAGAGAGAGGAGTGAGCTGGGTTGGAAACGGAGCTGGAAATGGAGCTGGGAGTTAAATCAGCCTCCGAACTGAGAATGAGAGCAAAAACATATCCAGAAATTAAACCAATTTAGCTAGCAACTAAATCAGGAACTGGACTAGGAACAGGGTCGGAACCTGGACTTGGACATGGAACTGAACTAGGAACTGGACTAGGAACAGGGTCGGAACCTGGACTTGGACATGGAACTGAACTAGGAACTGGACTAGGAACAGGGTTGGAACCTGGACTTGGACATGGAACTGAACTAGGAACTGGACTAGAAACTAGACTGGAACTGGGAACGGGAGCAGGACTGGGAACAGGATTGGGAGCAGGACTGGGAACCTGACTGGGAACTGGATCAGAAATTGGCCTTGGAATAGGGCAGAAATCTGGACATGGACTTGGACATGGACTAGGACTAGGGCAGGAACCTGGACATGGACTTGGACATGGACTAGAACTAGGGCAGGAACCTGGACTTGGACATGGACTAGGACTAGGGCAGGAACCTGGACATGGACTTGGACATGGACTCAAACTAGGACCGGAACCTGGACATGGACGAGGACTAGGGCAGGAATCTGAACATGGACTCAATTTTGCGCTAAAACATAGGCTAGGACTTGGAATGGAGGTCATCCCGTGGACCTCAGATATGGACTGGGCTTGAGAAGAGGCCATCCCGTGGGCCTCTGACTTGAACTTGACTTCGGAGGAGGTCATCCCGTGGACCTCTGACATGAACTTGGCTTTTGGAGAAGGTCATCCCATGGACCTCTGACATGGACGTGACTTCGGAGGAGGTCATCCTGTGGACCTCTGACATGAACTTGGCTTCGGAGGAGGTCGTCCCGTGGACCTCTGACATGGACAGGGCAGGAGTGGAGGTTTCTTCTCAAACCTCTGACGAGAACATGGCTTGGGCGGAGGTCTCCTCGTGGACCTCTGGTATAAGCAGGACAGGAGAGGAGGTTTCTTCTAGAACCTCTGGCAGGAACGCGGCTTGGGCGGAGGTTTTCTCGTGGACCTCCGATATGAGCAGGCCAGGAGAGGAGGTTTCATCTTGAATCTCTGGCATGAACAGGACTGGAGTGGAGGTTTTCTCTTGAACCTTCAAGAACAGCTCAGCTGAAGGGACCTCCTGCTGGGTATCCGGCGGAAGCTCGGGGCTGGAGGTTGCCATGTTAACCTCCAGAGGCAGCTCCGCTGTGGAGACCTCCTGCTGGGTCTCCGGCTGGAGTTCGGGACTGGAGGTTGCCACGTTTACCTCCATGTGCAGCTCCCTTGAGGAGACCTCCTGCCGGGCCTCTGGCTGGAGCTCGGGGCTGGAGGACGCCATGTTAACCTCCAGTTGTAGCTCCATGGAGGAGACTTCCTGCTGGGTCTCCGGCTGGAGCTCGGGGCTGGAGGTCACCATGTTAACCTCCAGGGGCAGCTCCGCTGTGGAGACCTCCTGCTGGGCCTCCGGTTGGAGCTTGGGGCTGGAGGTCGCCACGTTAACCTCCAGGTGTAGCTCTGTGGAGGAGACTTCCTGCTGGGTCTCCGGCTGGAGCTCAGGGCTGGAGGTTGCCATGTTTACCTCCAGGTGTAGCTCCCTTGAGGAGACCTCCTGCTGGACCTCTGGCTGGAGCTCTGGGCTGGAGGTCGCCACGTTAGGCTCCAGGTGTAGCTCCGTGGAGGAGACTTCCTGCTGGGTCTCCGGCTGGAGCTCGGGGCTGGAGGTCGTCACGTTAACCTCCAAGTGGCGCTCCGTGGAGGAGACTTCCTACTGGGCCTCCTGCTGGAGCTCTGTGGGTGCCCGCCTGTGGAACCGCTTATGCTCCCGCCAGCTGCCCTTAAAACAGCCTTGGGAGCAGAAGTAGCTGCTCCTTACTCCTTGGTTCCTGCAGGTGGGACACTGCAGGATGGCTGGTCGGGTGCATGCTTGGTGGCACACTCCTGGGTTAGGGGATGAGAGGTGTAGGCCGCCACGTTAGCCCACTTACTCTCATAATATTCCAGGAACGTTTGACTAGGTCGGTCGCCCAGACGGTCCTTCCCCAAAAAGGTCCTGAGGTCGGGTTGGAAGTCTGGGCTTCCGAACACCTGGACCAGTAGATCCACAAAGCCTGAAACTGTTTTGACCTGCATGGATCTACTGGCAAGGTGGAGCTCCGCCCATTGGCGAGCGGAGCCGACCAGACGAGAGAGGAGGAACCCCAACCACTCTTCTTCGTCGGGTTTGGGGTCCTCCAAACTCAAAAAATAAGATTGTGCCTGCAAAACGAAGCATTGTGGCCAAGTGGAAAAGCCGTCATACTCGTCCGGGGGATGAATGAAAGTCCACTGAGAAAAAAACATAGAATTATAAGCAGGCATATTAAATGTGGCATGGCATGGCGTGGCGTGGCGTGCCCTCGCTTTCCCCGCTGCATCCATTTTTTGGCGGAGTATTCTGTTACGACACATGGTGTGTAGTAGGACGAGGGAGTCGGGATGCATGTGCAGGGGAAACGTCAGTTTATTGGGAACAGGAAGTTCAAAAGTAAAGAGACACACAAAACACCATCAAACATAATCCATCCACAAAAAAGGGTAACAATAATCCAAAAAGAGAGTTTACTTAGCCGAAGAGGCAGTAATCCAAAAAGGTAGTAATCCAAAAAACACAGGGAAAAATACGCAAGGCAAGGAGGTGGTTTGGAAACCACGAACACTGAGCAACGAGATTAAACACAGGCATGGAGGTGGTTTGGAAACCACGAACACTGAGCGACGAGATTAAACACAGGCAAGGAGGTGGTTTGGGAACCACAGATTATGAGCTAGGAAACAAAAGACAGGCAAGGAGGTGGTTTGGGAACCACTGACAAAAAGCTACTCTTATCTCTAGGTTAACACTAAACTAAACTAAACTAAACTAAGGTACAGTTAAACTAATACTCCGTGCCGAAGCGGAAACGGAGCGGCGTATTTAAACACACAGAATCACATGCACAATCAATGACACCTGAAACCAATGATTACACATTACAAGGCGAACCAATGAGGAAACGGGGCAGAGACATGACACAACACAAAAACAAGAGCACATGGGGAAACACAGGAGGTGGAGACATGACGTGAATGTGACAACATTGGAGCACATGGCAGAAGTAAACAAACTGTGAGTTTTTGTGAATAGAAAGTCCATCGGAGTTTCTGAATGGCTGCGGAGATCAGAATGCAGAAGTATGCTGCTTGCTAGCTTCGTAGCGAGAGCGAGGGAGAGGGAACCTAACAAAGACAGCACAGAAACGCTTCTTGTGATATTTAACAAGGTTGGAGACACTTGTAAAGGAACACTCTACACAGTTCACAGGCAGAATATATATATATATATATATATATATATATATATATATATATATATATATATATATATATATATATATATATATATATATATATATATATATACACACACACACAGTGTGGGAAAAAAGTATTTGATCCTCTGCTGATTTTGTATGTTTGCCCACTGACAAAGAAATGATCAGTCTATAATTTTAATGGTAGGTGTATTTTAACAGTGAGAGTCAGAATAACAACAAAAAAATCCAGAAAAACACATTTCAAAAAAGTTATAAATTGATTTGCATTTTAATGAGGGAAATAAGTATTTGACCCCTTTGACTTAGTACTTGGTGGAAAAACCCTTGTTGGCAATAACAGAGGTCAGCCGTGTCTTATAGTTGGCCAGCAGTTTTGCACACATCTCAGGAGGGATTTTGTCCCACTCCTCTTTGCAGATCAGGTCATTTTCAATGCCCTGGCTGAAGGAAGAAGGTTCTCACCCAAGATTTGAAGGTACATGGCCCTGTCCATCGTCCCTTTGATGCAGTGCAGTTGTCCTGTCCCCTTAGCAGAAAAACACCCCCAAAGCATAATGTTCCCACCTCCATGTTTGACGGTGGGGATGGTGTTATGACTTGGGGTCATAGGCAGCATTTCTCCTCCTCCAAACACGGCGAGTTGAGTTGATACCAAAGAGATCTGACCACACCTGACCACAACACTTTCACCCAGTTGTCCTCTGAATCATTCAGGCAAACTTCAGACGGGCCTGTACATGTGCTTTCTTGAGCAGGGGGACCTTGCGGGCACTGCAGGATTTCAGTCCTTCATGGCGTAGTGTGTTACTAATTGTTTTCTTGGTGACTATGGTCCCAGCTTCCTTGAGATCATTAACAAGATCCTCCCATGTAGTTCTGGGCTGATTCCTCACTGTTCTCATGATCATTGAAACTCCACGACGTGAGATCTTGCATGGAGCCCCAGACTGAGGGACACTGACAGTTTCTTCCATTTGCAAATAATCGCACCAACTGTTGTCACCTTCTCACCAAGCTGCTTGGCGATGGTCTTGTAGCCCATTCCAGCCTTGTGTAGGTCTACAGTCTTGTCCCTGACATCCTTGGACAGCTCTTTGGTCTTGGCCATGGTGGAGAGTTTGGAATCTGATTGATTGATTGCTTCTGTGGACAGGTGTCTTTTTACAGGTAACAAACTGAGATTAGGAGCACTCCCTTTAAGAGAGTGCTCCGAATCTCAGGTCATTACCTTTGTAAAAGACACCTGGGAGCCAGAAATCTTGCTGACTGATAGGGGATCAAATACTTATTTCCCTCATTAAAATGCAAATCAATTTATAACTTTTTTGAAATGCGTTTTTCTGGATTTTTTTGTTGTTATTCTGTCTCTCACTGTTAAAATACACCTACCATTAAAATTATAGACTGATCATTTCTTTGTCAGTGGACAAACGTACAGAATCAGCAGGGGATCAAATACTTTTTTCCCTCACTGTGTGTATATATATATATATATATATATATATATATATATATATATATATATATATATATATATATATATATATATATATATATATACAGTTGCAATCAAAATTATTCAACCCCCATTGCAAGTCAGGTTTAGTGTCAAAATTTACAGACTTTCAGCTGTTTGCAATGAACAGATCAAACAAAAGAATGCTTTAAGTGGTTTCCCCAAATTCAACTGAAAATGCAACTTATAATGACTTCTCCAGTCTCAAAATTATTCAACCCCTTCACCTAGTAGAGCACCCTTTTGCTGTCCTGACCTGCTGCAAATAGCCAGACACCAGCTTCTGGCAGCATTCCTGAGGAATCTTAGCCCATTCCTCATGAGCAATGGCTTCCAGTTCAGTAATATTCTTGGATTTGTGTGCTGCAATCGCCTTCTTCAAATCCCACCAGAGATTTTCTATGGGGTTCCAGTCAGGTGACTGCGATGGCCCTGTAGAATCTTCCAGGACTTCTTCTGCAACCGAGCCTTGGTGGAATTTGAGGTATGCTTGTCCTGTTGGAAGGTCCAATGATGCCCAAGTTTCAGCTTCCTCAAAGACAGCATGATGTTTTCTCCTAGGATTTCCTGATACTTCAATGAATCCATCTTGCCATGCAAAACAGCCCTAGAGCATCACAGAGCCACCACCAAGGTTGACTATGGACAGAGTGTTCTTTCTTCATTCTTCTTTCTCCAGACATACTGCTGATCCATCGTGCCGAAAGGTTCCAGTTTTATTTCATCGCTCCACAGAACAGGATCCCAAAACTTCTGTAGTTTATTTACATAATTTTGAGCCGACTTTTCTTGTGCTTTTGGGTCAGTAGTGGTGTACGTCTTGGAGTTCTGGCATGGAAACCTTCTGCGTTTAGTCTTGCTGCAGGTCTTTTGCAGTCACTTTAGGGTTTTTCACAACCTGCCTTCTCATAAATCTGGTTGCAGCAGTTGATAGCTTCCATTTTTCTGCCCCATCCAGTTATTGTAACCACTGTTCCCTTAACTTTGTGAACTATGCTTCCAATGGTGTCTCTAGGAACATTCTATCTTTTTGTATCCTGTTCCTTGTTTGTGAAGGGCGATGATCTCTTATCTTATCTTTTTGGATACCAAAAAACCATTTTGACTTAGCCATATTTCTAAAATGCAGTCAAACATGACACTCAACAAACCCCTAGCCAGTTCAGGTATTTCATGTATTTTCTGCCCCTAGCCAGTTCAGGTATTTCATGTATTTTCTGCCCCTAGCCAGTTCAGGTATTTCATGTGTTCCAGCTCAAGCACACCTGGTGCAACTAATGAAGTGCAATTAATCCTTGATTAGTTGCTTCAAGTGTGCTTGAGACAACACCTGTTTTGCTTTTTTGTGCTGTTGTGAGGGATTCTATTCAGGGGGTTGAATAATTTTGAAACTGGAGAAGTCATTATAAGTTATTTATATATAGTATCTACACTTCTGAAGCTCAAGATTCCACATGCAGTACATCCAGCCTGAAACTAACTCCCCCCTAAGGGCAAAAGCTGTACTGTACCGTCCTGGGACACATTCCACCATGCAAAAATGTCACATAGCACATCAAACTCAAAACTATATCAATTCAGGAACCAACAGTCTCTCTGCAGTGAGTGTGAAACTGACTTTGTTTGCTGATACACACACTTTGTACTTCAGATTCAAATGGGATTTTATGCCTTTCTGAGCAAAGTGATGGAACATGAGGTAATCTGATACCACTTCTTTGTGCAGAGATTGTGGCTCAGAGAGTGCTCTCATACACACACACACACACACACACACACACACACAGCACTGCCCCCCATGGTGGTTGGCTGGAGGAGTAGGAATGCATTCTCGTATTTCTGGTTTTAATTGTATCCAGACTGAAAGACATTCCAGCCCACTGGGCCACAGGACCAATGACTCAAGCAGTCGAGCATTCGGGTGCTTTCCAATTCCAATACCACCAGCACTGCGGCTGTTCCTCTTCAATTCAGGACCAATCCACCCAGGTCTGTTATTCAGGGCACACCCTGATATTCACACCATGTAGACCAGGAACAGATATATCTAAAATCCTAACATATCTTTAGTTTGTAATATGAAGGTGACGAAACATAATTATATCGTGCTTTCAAAATCTGATTCATTGGACCTTGAGTTTGAGCGACAAGCCTATAATCATGTCTCATCTCATGTGTGTGTGTGTGTGTGTGTGTGTGTGTGTGTGTGTGTGTGTGTGTGTGTGTGTGTGTGTGTGTGTGTGTGTGTGTGTTTGTTTTGTGATTTTGGGTCAAAGAGACCATAAACATGATGACGCCAGGAAAAAAACTGCATGTCTTTACGAAGCCACTGGACTATTATCACAGCCAGGTTGCCATAGATGCCATGCAAAGAGCGATATGGTTTAAAGGAAAGGCCATTTTACAGTGTATACATGGCAGGCTTATCAGAGAAATGTCAAGGAAGGATTGGTGCATATCAGTGTCAGGTTCTTTATACTAACTGTAATAGAGCCAGACAAATACAGACATGTATATACAGTCCCCTCTGAAGGTACTGGAAGAGCAAGGCTGATTGTTTTTGCTTTAGCTATACACTGACATACAAGACATTTGGGTTTGAGATCAAATCATGAACATGAGACGAGAGATTGGGATAGGACTTCATCAGGGGGAAAAAGTGGCCAAGTCAATCTCCAGATCTTAACCTGACTGAGCTTGCATTTCACCTCCTGAAGAGGAGAATGAAGGGAGAAACCCCATGAAACAAACAACTATTGAAAGAGGCTGTGGTACAAGCCTGAAAAAACAACACAAAAGAAGAATGGTGATGTCAGTGGGTTGCTGGCATGATGCAGTTATTGCAAGCAACAGATGTGCAACCAAATATTACGTGTTATCTCCTTTCATTTACTTTAAGACTATCAGTTCCTATACTTTTGCTCAACTAACATAAAAAAATGGGTGGTCTGCCACCAAAGGTGCAATGTTCTAAGTTGTTTAACGCATCTAGATGTAAATATCAGAAAATGAAAGCTGAAATTCTGATCTGTCATCTCATATTCATTTTTTGATCTCAAACCCAAAATGTCTTCAGTGTATAGTGAAAACAAAACAATTGGACTTGCCGTTCCAATACTTTTTCAGGGGACAGTATACATGAAGCACATGAAGCTAGTTCACTTGAGTCCAGCTTGTCTGAGGACATGTTATTGTTGAGGAAAGAAAACAGAGCGAACTCAGGGGAGATATAGAATGAGAGAGGGAGGGAGAGAAATGGAAAGGGATAGTGAGTGATATGAGGTGATTGGATGGTTGGTGCTGGAAAAGAAAACTGGAACTGCATGTGTGTATATGTGTGTTTTACACATGGGGTCACAGCTGGACGGTCTCTCTGGATGGGTGTTGAACATCATGTCCGGCTGTAAGGGAAATGACAGGCTTGTTTGCCAGCATTGAATGACTGCCACACTGTAGGCCAGCAAAACACCCATGAGTCCAGTTAGACTGATAGGAACGGACCCAACGGTGACATCAGAATAATAACAAAACAAAACAAAAAAATCGGTAACACTTTCTATGATGACCATATGTATAATGACCTACGAATATATTTGTAATCTACAGGCTATACACATGGTTACTATTATTTATGAAAACACACAACAGTTTATAGACATGAGAGGCTATCAGACCTGATAGACAACAGATGCTATAGACTACTACTGCCTAGTGAATTTTCAGAGTAAGCCTGTAATAGGCAGTTGAGTGTCGACAAGATTCGAATGAACTCGAACACACTATACATGCCAATTTTCAACAAGAGATTCCCCAGCAGCCCAAGAAATAGTCAAACAATACAATTCTCTAACATTTGTAATGAAATTTGCACAATTATTTAGATCATGGCTTTGTTGAAATCAATTATCATTTTATTTATATAATTTTATTTAAGCAACTGTTGCAATTATGATGGTTTCTGTTTGCCGATAGTTACACTCTAGTGCAATTAGCATGCCCACATTAACAACCTAGCTACTGTTGATTTTGAATATTCTTGCATCTGATTTTTTTAAAAGTGTTCGATACAGAAGTGTGAGTAAGTGTAAAAAAACAGAAGAGGTAATATCATTAACTGGTCTGCACTTATATAGCACCTTTTGTATCTCATTCACCCATGGCAGCAGAGCTAACATGCAAGGCACTAGCCTGCCATCGGGAGCAACTTGGGGTTCAGTGTCTTGCCCAAGGCCACTTCGGCACGTGGACTCATGGGGGCCTGGAATCGAACCACTAACCCTACGATTAGTGGACAACCCGCTCTACCACATGAGCCACAACCGCCCAAAGTATCCTGTCTGTTGCCCCTATTCCGCTATATCCGTTATAAACATAACGTTCAATGAGTGAGCATGGGGCAGAGTGATTCTTGTCCCAGTGATCCTCTATTAGCGCTTGTTGCAGTTCCCATTTCTGACCACTAGGTGCAATAATAACTCCATGGCAAGGGTTCTTTAACTTTTTGTAGCCAAGGACCCTTTTACTGCAAAATAAATGACATCTAAGTAAGTTAAAATACCTTTAATATAGTCAAATATATCTAGTATTTCCTATTATAAGATGACAATAACCCAAATGTAAGATTATAAAACCAATTTTAAGCCATTTGTAATCATTTCAAGCTTGAAATAGTCTTGTTCTATTGACATATAATTTTACTAATTTTAAGCATTTATTTCTAAAAAGAAGAATAGAATAAGAAACCAACAAGCTTGAAATGAGTAATAATGTCTAAAAATAAGTTTAATGATCTTATATTTGGTTTATTGTAATCCTATAATAAGAAATACTAGATACATTTATTCAAGATATTTTCACTTGCTTGCAGTGTAGCTTTAAAATTCCACAGCCCCTCTCAGAACAGATTTATTTGAAGAACTAGTCAGATATTAGGCTCGTTATTTAAATGTGCAAAATAATATCTTGTCTATTTATTGGAGCTTTTTGTTACTGAAATTTCCACTGACATAATATATTAAGTCCAAGTAGACTTTTAGGCAGATATTTAGGGAGTTATTAATGTTTGTATTAAACCCATTTAATTAAAGCAAACAGTCAAACAGGCTAATGACTGTATGAAATGAATAATAAGTACAACTTTGGAAATGGTTGGTTTTGATTTCCGCCACTGTAACAAAATAAAATAAAAAAAAAATAGACACAGCCCAAAGATTGTGCAACATTTAAATGGAACATTTATTTTATTTATATCTGTCAAACAGCAAAAATGTTTTAATTATCAGTCACTCAAAAGAGGTAATTAGTATTTCGACAGAATTTAAAATGTATGTACTTGTTAATGACAAATGAATTCAACAAATGAAGAATAACATTAAATAAATTAACTCTGGTATATATGGTTGGATGAGCAGTCTGGCTTTATATGTAGTGTTTATAACACTTATGATTTCCAATACCAGAGCAAATCAGCCTTAGTTTGTTTGGTGCATTATGTTTAGTCTTAGACAAAGATTTCTTTTTTTAACAAGCTCATTAAATCGACAGCATTTTTGAAACTACACTGCAGTTATAAGTTTTTTTTAGGGATAATCAGTCACTTTAATCGAAGGTAGGTATATACTAATTAGTATTTAACGAGTTTGAATGTGATTGGTTGATTCTGAACACTGCCACATTCCCAATTATAAAAGGGTGAATCCCATCTCTGCCCTGTGTGCGCGGAGTTTGCATGTTCTCCCCGTGCTTCGGGGGTTTCCTCCAGGTACTCCGGTTTCCTCCCCCAGTTCAAAGACATGCGTTGTAGGCTGATTGGTATTTCCAAATTGTCCGTAGTATGTGAATGTGTGTGTGTGATTGTGCCCTGCGATGGGTTGGCACTCCGTCCAGGGTGTCTCCCGCCTTGTGCCCCGAGTTCCCTGGGATAGGCTCCAGGCTCCCTGCAACCCTGTGTAGGATAAGCGGTACAGAAAATGGGAAGATGGATGGATGTGTATAATGCATATACTTATGAACTGCATTATAACACAATATGACTTTCATAGTTCATATAAATTACAGCTCATGACTATGATAAAGTAACATAAAATTATAGTAACATAGAAAGTGTTGCCAAAAATCTGGTCTGGTAATTGGTTACAGCTCATATATAAAGAAGAGTAAAATAAAAGTATACACAGTTTAAAAAAAAAACCAAAAACAAAAAAAAGACTATGCAGCTGATCCGAGAGGATTCTCTTGCAGACTTACATCATCCTTTAAATCTGGCCTCTAAAAATGTCCTTGCTTATCTCTGACATGAATCACATCCCATTTTCATATCCAGATATCACAAGCACGTCTGAAATCACCCAGGACGGCCCATCAGGCAGCAGGGCGTGCTACTTCCCTATCAATTATTGAATGGAATGAGGGTTTGCAGACATGTTGACAGGTCAGAATGAGGTCATGCAGTCATTCAGAGAGGTCTTATTGGATATAATAACCTCCATATTCCAGCTCTGTGGAGTAGTGCGTAATGCAATATGTAATGTAATATGAGAGGAGTAGTAAAGGTGCACACACACAGAAGACAGAGTGCTTATGGAGCTCAGGGGAGGCCTCTGGATTGCTCTAAAAGCAAATAGGTTTATAGAAAAGATTCGCCATCTACTATCCTTTTGGTCTTGTATATATAAACTCACTCATATAGTATATATATACTATATAGTCCTGCAGTCAACTCCACAGTTATCAACAACCATCATGGACATAATGGTTTCAAACACAGTACATGTTCAGTGATGCATGCTCTAGAGAGAATAACTGCCCTGAGACTCTTCCTGTAAAAAGGTTGAAGAGGATATTACTCATAGAGGATCCTCCATCCAAATTTTTTAATAGGGTTAAAATCCTACGAATGAGATCATTGCAAACCACTAATTTTGTGTCCCACAAATATTTCTGGTTAAAATCTTTATCTAGAGCTCAGTCTTAACCCTTACATACTATTCTGATAAACTTTTTGACATTCAAAGGCATTGAAACCACCCTATTTTTAATTTTTTTGGCCTGAAATTTGGTGAATGTTCCCAAAGCTTCCCAAAATTTACGAAGAAATTTGCAACACATTATTTGTACATACTGTAGGTTATGTTCCGGGTTCATTTTGACCCGCCTATATTGAATGAATTACAGATTCAAAATGGGGGAAACATTCAAACTGTGAAACGCTTTTTCTTTTACAAGCTTTTTCTCGTATGCAGGAATAAAATGTTGGACGTTGGTCTCATCTGAACACAACACATGAAACCAAATGTAGTTTCAATGATGCTTGGTGAAGTTCAGGAGCTGCATTTTGTAGGTTGTTCTCATGAAAGATTTCTTTTGTGCAACCCTTCATAGCAGATTGTTCTTACAAAAGGATTTTACAGCAGTAGAGCTCATGGAGATTGAGAGCAAGTTAAACAGCCAAATTTAGCAATTTGCATTTATCCTAGCAGTTTCCTGGGTTGTTCATAATTACAAAGCTATTATTTACAGAAAGATGTCCTTGTTGCTAGAAATGTAAACAGCATCTCTAATTGTTTGAGTAGAAAATTTGGAATCATTGTGTGCAGTGTTTATTATATGCAATCATTCATGTCCATTTTATTGCAGGATGGAAGGGTGCCAGTAATTCTGTATATACACAGATATACTTTGCAAAGCAGAGGAAAGTTCTGCTTCACACAATGGAAGAGGTCCACCTGTGCAGACTGTGTGTGTGTGTGTGTGTGTGTGTGTGTGTGTGTGTGTGTGTGTGTGTGTGTGTGTGTGTGTGTGTGTGTGTGTGTGTGTGTGTGTGTGTGTTTTGATATGTAAGGATAGGGATATTTGAGAGATTTGACCTTGTGTGACCTTGACATTTGGCTGGTCCCTAAGAGGAAAATTGCTTTGTGGCAAAAATGCAGCTTTTTTATATTTAAAAAAAAGCAAACAAAAAAAAAAGGTTTACATTTGGTTACTGAGGATAAATTCAGGATCTAGCTTCTGCATTAATAATCTGAATTAATAATTATGTCAGTGGAAGGTCCTCACAAGGATAGTAAGGTGTGTGTGTGTGTGTGTGTGTGTGTGTGTGTGTGTGTGTGTGTGTGTGTGTGTGACATTTGTGTTGTGGCTGATATTTTTGAGCTCACATCCTCATCTCTGGAATCAAAGCAGTACTCCAGAGTGATTCTACACACTCACACACACACACACACACACACACACACACACACACACACACATCCCAGAGCATCTGGAGATACAGCCACATCCGTGTGATGCATTCAAATAAAGCCAACCACATTGCGAACACACACTCCAGCCTCAACAACAAGCACTGTTGCCTTTTGTAGCAGAAGCAGGAAACAGTACCACACACACACACACACACACACACACACACACACACACCAAGTGCCAGGAAATCTGCACAGGTGACATTATGTGTAGGAGTAATTTCCTTTGTGTGTATATACAGTATGTATGTACATATGAGTGTGTCACACAAAAAAAGCAAAAGTAGTGTAAATATCATGCACATCAGTGTTGAAATGAATATGTGTGCATGTGTATATGAGTGTGTGTGTGTGTGTGTGTGTGTGTGTGTGTATACACTGTGCAACAACAGCTGCAGAAGGAGCCTCAGAGAGAAAGTAAGGGGCATGTCAGTTCACCTCCTCTCCACAATCCCCCCCCACCCCCCCACCCCGTTTGGTATGAAGAGAAAACAGTGTTTATAGCAACTGTCATCACAAATACCTTCTGATCTGCTTCTACCCAGCACTCCTCGCAGTTCTTCAGCTACAACACAATAACGCTGCACAGGCTTTTAAAGATGAAAGAGCTTCGGCATTATGGCCTCTAACGGGGCAAAACTATCTCTTCTTCGTAAATCAGATAATTGGTTACAGTCAGAATACTCAGAAAACTATTATTTGGGCATATGTACAGCGTTCTCTTTTACCCCATTATCATAAAAGTCAACATGTCAAAATCATAATGGCTCAACTTACTCTGTGACTTCATGTATAGTGTGTATTTGAGGCCCATAAGTCTGAGCTTGCGAAATAGTAACGCTATTGTTTCTCATGTGTAAGGTACCGAATTCTCGAGTTTAGTGACTGACATTTTCTATTTACCCTCAAACACTTGCCATTCTTTTTGAGATTTGCAAAAGCTCTCAGATCGTTATAATTGGCATTGCACAATCGTGCATGCTAGACAGTGCAATTCTGTGTTGAAGAACTGACAGTTTGAATTTCCCCAGGCGTTTATAAGCTTCTCCTCTCTGTGGGACGTGTATGCAGCATGCAACTACATGTATTCTACAAATTATTAGCTGATAATTATTATACTTTAAATTCTATAATAAATATTTCCCTCATGGGGGTTATGGTGGCTTAGTGGTTATCCATTTTGGGGTTCAAATCCTGCCTCCGCCCTGTGTGCACAGAGTTTGCATGTTCTCCCCGTGCTCTGGGGGTTTCCTCCGGGTACTCCGGTTTCCTCCCCCAGTCCAAAGACAGGCTGATTGGCATTTCCAGGTTGTCTGTAAAGGGCCTTTCACACTGAGCACGATTAAGCGATGCGAATGTACAACGCGATGACGCTCTTGAATCGAAACAATGGGTCCCTTGGCGCTATCCACACCGGGCGCGATCAGTCGCGTTGCGGAAAAACGAGATTTATTTTTTCGACCAGCGTGTCGACTTTTTTCCCCGTCGCCCCACGATGAAACGGGTCGTCCAATTAGATTTGAGCTTTAGATCACGTGGCCGGAGCCACTACTGTTGCACAATAGGGCGAGATTGGTGGCGCTATAGCACAGAAACCTGTTTTGAAAACCAGTGTAAACAGCGAAGAAAAGTATTCCAGAAGAGAGAAGAGAATGGATGTTCAGTTCTTGTTATCACTGGTGTCTGAGAACAGAGAACTTTTTGATAAAAGTCACAGCGACTACAAAAACATCAACAAAAAAGTTATTTTTTTTTAAATATAGTGTATAATTGTAATCTCCTTTATTCTTATCATTCTTATTTTTAATTGTTCTTTCATCTACATCTACATATATCTTATCTTTTATACTTTTAGATTTTAAAAACTTTTATTTTATTTTTATTATTATTTTTTTTATTTATCTTGCCCAAACATTTCATTCGTACTAAAACAGCTTGATGGTGCTGTTCAAAAAACACAAAAAACGTTCTGCCTCCCTTTCTGCCTTCTTTTCTTAATGAAAGAACAAACTCGTCCTCGCTGCTGCTGCTGCTGGTAGAGAAATTTTCTTTCTTTTTTCTGTGCTTCTTAACAGTTTGTGTGCCTTGTGGTGCTCTGCGCCAACATTTAAGCGATTCTTCTTCTCATTGGTCAAAGACGATAGGCCGATCAGCTGAATAGTTGATTGCGCCACCTAGTATGCAGGCGTAAAATGCATCTTCGGTCAGCGCCACCTATCGTGCAGGCGTGAATTAGCAAAAGGCGACCAAATGACCGGTGTGAATGCACTGTTTGTCGGTGATTCGCTTCGCTTTATCGCGATGTGCTCAGTGTGAAAGGGCCTTAAGGTGTTAATGTGTGTGATTGGGCCCTGTGATGGTTGGCACCCCGTCCAGAGTATCGCCCGCCTTGTGCCCCGAGTTCCCTGGGATAGATACTCCAGGCTCCCCCGGGACCATGTGTTGGATAAGTGGTACAGAAAATGGATGGATGGATAATTTCCCTCACAAATAAATGGATTTTTACAAAATACTGTCCACTCAAGAGAACCACTGTTGGAATCATGTTGACCCTTTCGTGCATAAACAATTATAAAACATATCCATTGGATTTTTGGATGGTTTTATTAATAAATGGCATTTTCTAAAAAATAAAATCACTAATATTAAAAGGTAACTGAAGTTAGCAGGCATAAAGTAAAATAGGGTGAATCTATTACTGCTGAAAAATACTAACTAATGATAATTCACTAACAATTTACGTCTAAAATATTATGATAGGACATCTATATTTATATACAGTATACAGTATATTTATTACAAATACAATAATTGTGCTCAGAATTAATGATATCTCACTTACAACTGCTAATAAGTTTGTTACATTTTATTTACTTGATTAGAAGACAGAAATGCAGAGACGTTCCCAATGTTGGATTGGGAAACACAATATAATATTTAATGATCTAGCATGATCTAATATATTTGTAAAAATGGCCTTATTTGAAAGGTCTATGAGTGTAGAGACCATGCAGCTGCATAGTTTAGCTATGTCCTTGGAGTCTCAAGTTTCAAAATAAACTATTAAACATCTCATCCATTACAACCAGCTGTTTAGACGAGTTGCATGAAAGAATCCTGAGAGCGACACAATGTTAACAGGCCTAAAGTAAAATTAGAATCATGTGTTTTGGTCAGATGAGACCAAAATCAAACTTTTTGGTTATGAACACCATGGGCATGCATTGTGAAGAAAGTGGACTGAATGCAAGGAAAGTCCACCAGGCCCACTGTAAAACATGGAAAGTGCATTTATGCATTTATGATGTGGAGGTGTTTTGAGGTTCTTGGGAAAATTTAGTATCAGGTATTTCAAAATCTGGTTACCTCTGCCAGGTAGTTAAGATGTAGCCCTAGATCAGTTTTTCAACAAGACAATGGTCTCAGACATGTACCCATATCAACACAGAAATAGTTGTGGGATACAGAATCATTTTGCAATGGCCATTTTGCATACCACTTTTCAAATTTGTTATGAATTAAATACAGTGATTCACATGCAAGACAACATTCATCATTGTTAGACATTACAGGAAGAAGTTCAGTGCTGTTACACTCTCCAGGGGAGGCTTTGCCAAACACAGTGTGTCCCAAAAGTCTCAATACATAGGGGAAAGTAACACTTTTTACCAAAATGTCTTCCAAAATTTTTCATAATTAATTTATATTATTATTATTATTGTTTTAGATAGCCTTTAAGAACGCCTTTGACAAAAGAAGAACGTATTGAAATCATTCTCATGGCTGGTCTGGGAAGCTGTCGCAAGGTTGCGATGGACTTTAACAGGAAACATGGCGAGCACATCACACACGACACTGCTGCCAAACTTATTAACAAATTCAAAAAGACTGGAAGTGTTACGGACCAACCGAGAAGTGAACATCCACGAACATCCACTGACGAAGACATAACCGATGTGGTGCTGGCAAACATAATCCCCTATGTATGGAGACTTTTGGGACCCCCTGTAGTAATTGTAAGGGTGCCAATAATTTTAAAAACTGTTTTCAAGCATTTAATGTTTTGGAAAAAAATAGCGTTAAGGTGGTGGAGTGTTGCTGTCTCAGAGCTCCTGGTTCAATCCTGAGCTCGGGTTACTGTCTGTGTCTTCATGGGTTTCCTTTCGGTTCTCTGGTTTCCTCACATCCCAAAATCATGCCAGTAGGTGAAATAGTTACAACAAATTGCCTCTAGGTGAGAATGTGTGTGTGTGTGTGTGTGTGTGTGTGTGTGTGTGTGTGTGTGTGTGTGTGTGTGTGTGTGTGTGTGTGTGTGTGTGTGTGTGTGCATAGTGCCCTGCAATGGTCTGACATCCTTTCCAGAGTATATTCCTGTCTCATGCCCAGTGTTCCTGGGATATACTCTGGATCCACTGTGACCCTGAGCAGGATAACACGCTTACTGAAGAGCAATAATTGATAAAACTATACAATGATTCCAAATGTCATATTCAAGCTCACAATATTGCATGTGTTACATATTTTAAGTAGTTGGTTCTGCTTATTTTTATGAAGGGTGCCAATAATTCTGAGCTGACTGTAGCCAAAAACACACAAGTAAAGCTTGAAAGTATAACTGTATAAAGCATTTGTGTGCTTATGTGATTGTGTTGTATAGATTTTAAATACACTTTTCCGTACCATACATTTCCATACATAACATATATATACAATAACTGAGGGAAACATGAATTCTGCTCTCTACCAGAAAATCCTAAAGGAGAATGTCTTCAGTCCATAAATTCTCAAGCGCAACTGCTGCAAGACAATGATCCAAAGCATAGGAGTAAGTCCACCTCTGAATGGCTCAAAAAAAAGCTGTAGCAGGACCTTAAACTGGCAGTTGCTCGAAGCTCGAAAACCCTCCAGTGTGGGACCAACCAGATTTTAAGTTTAAGGGGGCAATTAGTTTTTTACATGGGTGATAGGTGTTGGATAACTTTTTTTTGTTTCAGTAAAAAATGAATAAATTGTATATAATAAAAAAAATTAATTAATTAATTAATTAATTAATTAACTGTATTGTGTGTTTACTCAGGTTGCCTTTTGTTTTATGTTGTATTTCGTTTGAAGATCTAAAACTATTAATATGAGATATACACAAAAACAGAAGAAATCAGGATGTGGGCAAATACTTTTTCACACCACTCAATAATTGACGAGGAAGTTGCTACAGTCTGGCTCCTGATTGGATGACATGTTTGAGTTTAGGGGTAAAATATAACTGTCCCATTTATCTCATGTTTATAGCCCTTGCTGTATAACACTGCTGTGCTGGAATGTGCTTGACATCTGATTATACAATCAACAGCTGATTGATTTTGGTATTTGTTACAAAGTTTTGAAGACATTTTGACATACAGTAAACTTTCAAAAGACTGCTAATTTATATAACACCGGTATTTGAGCATAAAATCTAAAAGTAGCTGCATCACTAAAAATCGCCGACTCCAGGCTTGTAATAAAAGCTGCTAAATAAAAGCTGTCATTTCTCAAGATTTTGTTTTGATGTCTAGTAATGAGGGTCAAAAGCAGACAAAGTAGCATAACAGAGCTGTGTGAAGCGTTCAGTAGTGATAATGAGATATGAGTGAACAAGGCAGTCAAGTCTGTAGTACAGTGTTACCAAAATAAGTCACCGCTCCACCTTACTGCAGGGATTCAGGGATCATGTCGCAGCTGTGCCGTATGCCGTTTGTCGCCAAGGGCTCCCTAAAGACACAACTGATCACGCTTTTGTTGACAGAAATGTTTCTCTTCTGCGAGGTGGTAACAGAGACCCTGAATTCATCAAATAGCAAGTCAAGAGCTTAGCATTTTCATCTGAGCATGGCCTGAGGAAGGCCTACAGCACTCCAACTAACACCACTACTACTATAGGAAATATTTACACTATAGGAAAAAAATGCATTAAAAATGATACGTTATTATGAAGGTGAGTCAAATGAAAAAGTGTGACATAACATTTAAATGAATTTTTTCTAAAAGAATCCAGACACTTGTTAAGAGCTGGAACACTCACTTTGAATGAAATAGAGATTATGTATTTAAAAAAAAATTGAAAGTGTCCACTTTTGTGACACTATTTGCAATAAACAATGCAAAATGTCATTTGATTCATTACTTTATAACTTAATTAAAGTATACTGCAGATTTATCCAATTTTACTACAGGTAAGCCTATGCATAATAAACGTAGACTAATTTACGTTTGATATACACACATTTATAAGTAAACTTGAAGAGAAGAGTAGGTGCCAAGAAAATATTTTTAAATATTCAAAGTGAATGAATTACTTGTTACAATTGTTTAAAAAAAGGCAAATACATTTAATCTGTCACACAATAATTTTATTAGAAGTAGAAAGTAGCCACAAATGTAAATAAGAATTAGTTTTACATTCATGGAACTAAATTGCTCAGATTTCATGAAATATTTTAGGTAAATTCATTTTGTTTTATTCATTAATGTTTTTAACTATACGCTCAAATACACCGAACATGCTGCTGAATGTGTTCTGACAGCACGTCCCAAAGTGTTTTCTTCCATTTATACCACACGACTGCCAACAATTACACTCAGTACTTGTTCTACTTTTTTATTATCTATTTATAGTTATGTTTAATGCTGTAAAACATCAAACAAACGAGTTAGTCCCTCCCTGATATCACTTAAGGCTGGTGAGGCGTTTCCCAGCACCAGCCTCCCTTTATTTTCTCTCTTTTGAAGTTAATAAGACAAAAAAAACATGCAGCTTGTCATGTTACTGATAAACCGCAAAGCACAAAGTCCTCTGTGATGAAGACTGACCTGTTGCAGAAAATTTAAAGGAACAGCTTTACGGCAAAAAGCCGATGTGGAGTTTCCTTATATAACCCACCCAGCAAAAACGTTGAAAAGACGCTGAAAAAACAACAACGTTGAGATTTGGTTGAAGTAGTGAAAGGTGAAAAGTCGTCTTTTTCAGGCCGTTTCAATGACTTACATTTACATTTACATTTACATTTACAGCCTTTGTCAGACGCCTTTATCCAGAGAAACTTACGTTCATCTCATTTACACAACTGAGCAGTTGAGGGTTAAGGGCTTTGCTCAAGGGCCCAGCAGTGGCAGCTTGGCAATGCTGGAATTTGCACTCACGACCTTCCGATCAGAATTCAACCTAATTTCAACCATGACTTATATTATTATATGCTATATTATATGTTATATTTTATATTACATGATTATATATTATATTATTATATCATATTATAATCATAATTACTCTCAAAATAAGACAATTGACAAAAAAGATCCAATAAAACATTTATTGACATGTGAGATACAGTGTTGCTTGAAAGTTTGTGAACCTTTTAGAATTTCCTAGATTTCTGCCTAAATATGACCTAAAACATCAGCAGATTTTCACACAAGTCCTAAAAGTAGATAAAGAGAACCCGATTAAACAAATGAGACGAAAATATTATACTTGGTCATTTATTTATTGAGGAAAATGATCCAATATTACTTATCTGTGAGCAGCAAAAGTATGTGAACCTTTGCCTTCAGTATCTGGTGTGACCCCCTGCAAGTAAACATTTCCTGGTAACTGTTAGTTGTAACTGTTATTGTATGTACAATAAAAAAAATTTTAAAAAAACACTTCAAAATATTCTCTGCGCACATCTTGACAGGTAAACGCCAGGTGATCCAACAGACTTACGCGCCACTCTGCCACAGATCTGCAAGGAACTTCAGTCCATGGAAACAAAAAGAATGAATGAAAAGGGGAAAAAATAATGAAACGGGAATTTACAGGCAAACAGGCTGTAACTTTGGAATGTAACAAGTCAGTTTAACTAATTGAGACTGATTAGCATCAGCTGAACTTTTTTTACGACCTTAAATTCTGGAAAACCGACTTTTTAAGGATCCGTGGGTTTGAATTCTGAGTGGCCAGTCAGTCAAAACAAGCCACTCTGGCATTCTGTACTGCTATCACCCGAAATTCATATGATGTGGTTGTACTGCCAGAGCTTCTGTGTAGAAAATTAATCAACACCTTATGACCAATAATAATCGAGAATTCAAATGCTGTGGCATACTTGTATTGATTATAAAACAAAGTAAATGTAGCCTGCATGAGGCTGTATTAGACACTGTGTTCAACAGCTAGGCAATAAAACTAAATACTCAACTAAATACTGAACTAAATACCAGGATACTTTTTGTATCATTCGTTCAAACAAAAAGAGAAATAAATATCTCAGCCGGAAATTTTTTGCTCGTTTGGTACTGAATCTCATCTTATTACCTAACTCAGGAGATAAAGCATTTTATAACAAAAAAAATGGATTTACCCAATCTCATATCTAACAGTGAACAAACAGATAAGAGTGATACAGATATGTTGAAGGAAGATGCCTTGACCAAGGCCGAAATAGGAAAATGTGAGCTAATGTCACGAGGATGACTGCTTTAAAAAGCCCTGTAGCATATCTTTGCTGCATTTCTGTCATTTTCCAATGATAAACAACCAGTCCAGTTTTGTCAGCAATTGATCACGCTTCAGTGAATAAAGCAGGCAAGAATGTGGAGGAAAGTGAGACTCTGAAGACCTGATTCCATTAACAAACCTGACTCATGACTAGATTAGTTGCTAAAAAATAAATGAACAAATTTGTCTTGGGCCCAAAGCTGAATGCCTTGAATTTCTCAGTGCTTCAGAGTATAGAAACATGAGATTAATAGTAACAGCACATGTTTGTGGAACAGGGCAGGCTTCTGAGCCAATGAATACAGTAACCCTACAGGACAGTGTTTTCCTGGTGTGGTTTGCGACCCCCCTGTGGATCATCATGGTATTGCAGTGGGGTGCCAATATTTTTAATCACGCGTATATACCATACTTTAAAAACCATCATTTAAAAACTAATCAAGGTGAGAACTTGGTTAAGTCATGTTGTAGCTTGTGTAGGCTTGTTTTTGCTGTTGATTATTGAGGTATAGTTCAGTGCAAAAGTTTTTACCCCCCATCATTTCTGAGTGGGGGGACGATGACAATATACCGATTCATTCCATGGTGTATCAAAGGTATAATAATAATAATAATAATAATGATAATAATAATAATAATAATAATAATAATAATAATAATAATAATAATAATAATTTGTAAAGACAACTTGCTGTTATGATTTCAAGAAGGCAGTGTATGACATATCAGTATATCAGGATCAGTGGAGTCATTTAAAAATCTCTCTCTCTCTCTCTCTCTCTCTCTCTCTCTCTCTCTCTCTATCTATCTATCTATCTATCTATCTATCTTCTAAGAATATTCTCCCCATGCCCACACCACGTGCTCCGGCTTTCTCCCACCTTGCAAAAACACGCCAGTAGTTGGTTTTGCTAAGATAAATCGCCCCTAGGTGTGAATGAGTGTGTGTGCATGATGCCCTGTGATGGACTGGTGTCCCGTCCAGGGTGTATTAACACCTCACACCCAGTATTCCCAGGACAGACTAGGGACTCACCCTGACCCTGACCAGGATAAGCATTTACGTTTACATGAGTGGGTGTGTAAAATCTTAAAATATACCATTTGACCAATTTTATTATTTATTACACTTTTATTTATTTATTTATTTATTTATTTATTTATTTATTTTTTTTTATTAATGAAAGAACATTTGCATAAACTGACGCATTAAATGTCCACATGTGAACTATATTCCTTTGCCATCTGTATTTTGTCCTAAGGGTGCAAAAATGTTTGCACTTGCATTAGTAATGGATGGTTCAGTTGCAACCTGTCTTTGGGCTGAGGGAGCTTCTGTGGGCCGATTTTAAAACGTTGTGATGTACTGAATTGGTACATTAAGGCATTGTCCGTACAGAACTAATTCGGTAATGACAACCATCTGCTTTTTTTGTGATAAAGATGTGATGACGTGTGATGACAGTGATGACAGGAAATGGAGAGCTGATGACGTGACCATTTCCTGCTTTCATTTAAATTACTAATCCTCTCTCTAGGGTATAATGAAGAATATGGTATTTAGGGTCAATTTCCCACAGCATGAGACACATGTAATGGGATTTCCCAAGGCTTTCTCACCTCCATCTCTGTCTATATCTCTTTTTGTTTCTGTCTTGTTTTTGTTTTGTGAGATGACAAACCCACATTTCCACTCTCTGGCTTTAAATCTCCTGCATCTCCTGCACTTTGATCTTAGCACATATTCACAGATCTTTGCGCTCAGAGATGCCCTCATCCTCTGCACGTGTCCTCAGACATGCTAAAGCAAAAAGAAAACAAACCGAAAAAATAGACAAACCTGTCTCGGGTTTGAGTGAACCCTCCTCTACTGCTCTTGTTTGCTATTGGACAGTTTCTCGACAAATGAGCAGACGGGGAGGTGGACTTCCTGTAGGCCTGATGTATGAAGTGCCTCTGTAAAACACTCCTGAGCTCTCCTGTGGTGTTTATTTTATGGGGGAGAAGGGAAAAAAGGTTCCAGCGACATGGCGCGTGTGGTATTTGGAAATGTGCCTAGTTCTTGTTTCACCAGAGCGTGATTTGTGACTCAGGTTTCAAGCTCTGCCATTTTTATTTATTTATTTATTTTAAACCAGGCACGTATACTGCATGTATATATATATATATATATATATATATATATATATATATATATATATATATATATATATATATATATATATATATATATATATATATATGTATGTATTTATGTATGTATGTATGTATGTATGTGTAGAAGGAGCTCCATGATTTGGACTTTTTGTTCTGAGATTAACAAGAATGGAGAACATGTGAGATTTCTTGAAGGTACACATTCTTCTGTTATTACTCTTTTAAACAAACACCAGAAAGTCACATCATTGAGACTGTCTACATGTCTCTAAGTGATGATGCAGATAAGAAGTGTGTGTGTGTGTGTGTGTGTGTGTGTGTGTGTGTGTGTGTGTGTGTGTGTGTGTGTGTGTGTGTGTGTGTGTGTGTGTGTGTGAAATGGCTCTGGAGACACATAAGATTATACTTGTTAATGTTTTTATAAACACTGTCATAATACAGGAAAAGTAAAGAATTGATCAGGAAGTGTTATAGAACATCACATTATATCAAATAGGGATTCCAGACACATTGATGTCTATCATAATTTTACACCAAAATACAATATCAGTGGAGTTTATTGTGTATATGATGGGCAAAAGTTGTACTTACCAATGACAAGTGAATAAGATTCAAGGATTAAAACAGAAACTCGTGCTGCCATCTGCCGGTGGCATGAAATACAACATGAACAATGATATCCTTTAAAAAAAAAAAAAAAAAAAAAAAAAAAAAGCCTCTGAAAATTCATTCATCTGTTCAAACGTATATTTACTGCTTTATCCTGGTCAGGGTCACAGTGAATCCTGGTAACACTGAGTGTGAGGTGGGAATACACCATGGGATGCCAGTTCATCACAGGGCACATTGCACACACACATTCATACCTAGGGGTATCATCACTTACAGACATGGAGACAGTCTCAGTGATAATATCTAGGCAGGTTCTCATCACCACTCGCTGCTGCTGTGGTGTACAGCCTAAAGTTCAGTGAGATTACTGAGGATGGTATCACTTAGAAGCCATAAATATGACTCAGGACAGCAATTGCTGCAAACAGTTTTGCCCTCAAGTCTCCATCATTGAACAGTTGACAACTTCATGTTAAAAATATAATGAATTCAGAAATGACGATGATGAGTATCAGATGAGCATCAGAAATGATGCTCATCATATTCATCAGTTGCTCATAAGCTCACAAATTCCTGTTTACACAATTGCATTTTTTTGACTACACAGATATAGAAGAGAATTATTTATAATTGCACTATCCGGTGTCACCCAGATGAGGATGGGTTCCCTTTTGAGTCCATTTTGTTAGGATACATGGCATCATGGACTCTATCAAATATCAACAGATATTAAATGAAAACTTGACTGCCTCTGCCAGAAAGCTTAAAATGGGTCGTGGTCGTGCTTCCAGCAGGACAATGATCCAAAATATACATCAAAATCAACACAAAAATGGTTTACTGACCACAAAATCCAGGTCCTGCCCTGGCCATCCCAGTCCCCTAACTTGAAACCCATAGAAAATCTGTGGGATGAACTAAAGAGGAGAGTCCACCAGCGTGGACCTCAAAATGTGAAGGATCTGGAGAGATTCTGTATGGAGGAATGGTCTCAGATCCGTTGCCATGTATTCTCCAACCTCATCAGGCATTATAGGAGAAGACTCAGAGCTGTTATCTTGGCAAAAGGAGGTAGCACAAAGTATCGACTAAAAGGGTGCCAATAATTGTTGCACACCTATATTTAACCAAGATTTTTTTTTTTTTTTGAGAAACCTGAGTTGTGTTTGCAATTATTTGATATCCATTTAACAAAAGATCAAAAGGTTAAACAATAAAGACAATTTTTCAGAGCCGCCTTTGTTCATATTTACCAATGGTGCCAATATTAGTGGAGGGCACTGTAGCTCAACTGATGCATCTAAATGCTTATAGACAGTGTTTGCAGAAGAGTGACATTAAGTACAAACAGCTTTAAATACAGTATTAGATATAAAAATGCTACTACATTCTGTGTTTTGCATAGACTAGACCTAATCTGAGAAACTCCTGAGCTGTTTACTAAAGCTTAGTCCTAATTTGGAATAAAAATTACAAATTAATATTGTAAATATTGTAATATTGTAAGTAAATATTGCAGATAAATAAAAAAATAAGAGAAAGAGTGTCTTCTTTTTAATTCTGATTTATTATATAATTAGAAAAATTCTTGAAATTATGACTTAGTGTCTTATAATGAGATTTTCTAGAGATTCTGACTTTATATTTCAAAATTTGTCAGTTTTTTCTGAGAGACGTTAATGTCAGAGCACTAGCTAGCACGTTCGTCATTGTTTTTTGGGCGGCCGTTTTATTATTAAGACTCTATACATGGATCATCTACCAGTCGTATAACTTTGTGTTCATCAGTGGAAAAAAAAAAGAAAAAAAAAAGCTCTAAGCCCACTGTGTTCTGATGGGTTACAGCTTCAAGTGCAAATTCATTTTGCGTAATTAAACTAAATAAATCATTAAATACTCAAAGATATGAATAAAAGCTGTGAATTACAATGTAAATGTTCATGGTTTAATTAGCGACATGTCAGTTTATTTATTTATGCAATTATGCAATTGCTATGGAATGATGCGGGCCAACAAATTAATAGCTACAGAGTAGACCTAGTAATTACATAATTACATAATTATTGTTATGACTTTGAGATATTAAAGGTGCAATAGATGATTTTTTTATTCCTTACTGTTACTAAATAACCTGGAAGTTATGTAAAACATGATTAAAGGACGTTGGATTAAGCCGTGGCCTTAGCAAAAGTTTACGAAGTCGCTGATAAAAACCCATTTGGAAAACTGACTTCTAGTCCGGATTGCTTGTTTGTGTCTGGCTGCGCCTTCTGTCAGTCATTTTACAGACACTCTACGGGTCATATAAGATCCTGGGGGTGGAGCTTCATGAACATGGGTGGGAATGGTGGTGTGAGCTCAAGAAGTGAAAAAAAAAACATTCAATTGTTGAAAAGAAAGACTAATGTTACCTAATGTGCCTTTAAGTCATCGTTAAACCATACTTTCGACTTCCCTCATCATCAGGTGGAAATGCACCTCAGAGCTCTCATTATTTCCAGGGCTCTTTGCTTTTCCACAGTGTTTTTTATTTTTTATTTATTTATTTATTTTATTTTTTGCTGCCCCCTGATGGTGGATAATGAAAAAGCAAATATTTTCCATTCTGAGAACTGAATCCAAACTCAGCGCAGTGAACACTGCACTGTAGTTTCTTATGAAGGGGAAGTAGTGGAAAGAGTACAAATAATTGACACAACTAACCCAGAAATGTTCTGTATCTGAGGAATGAATGTTTGAACAATTATACCATAAACATACCAAGTGAACAGAATATAAAAAATAGTAAGGTTTGCTGGCTAACTAAATTATCCAAATGCTGTTGGAGTTTCAGTATCTTAGAAGGTTCATTAGCTAGCTAGCTCAAGATAATGCATACAGGGAAAGCTGTTCTTTTCAATATGCTACTCCTTTTTTCCAGCCGAACATACGTTTGGTGATTGTGGCCAAAGAGCACTTTCCAAAATGCCTCTGTCTTATCTAGCAGATGTTGATTTCTGTGATTATGTCACAGGTCAGATTTCCTTCTGATGACTCTTCCATGCAGATCATGTTTGTACACGCAATGCTGCAGTGCAGTACAGTCCGCCACCACTCCTGTGTCAGCTGAATCTTCCTGCATGCCTTCAGTGTCATGTGGGTGTTTTTGCTTTGACTTTCTGCCTAGCATGCAGACAGTTCGATCTGGGAGATTTCTTAGTCTTCCAGATCTTGCCTTGACTTCTACAGTTCTCCTTAACTGCCTCCTTAATGACATAATGACGAGTGGAAATTGTGAGCTGGAAGCACTTCGATATCTATTTATAACCTTCCTCAACTTTGTAGGCATCAATCAGCTTCATTTTCAGATCTTTAGTCAGCTGCATCCATGAGTCAGAGAATTTATTACACTCTGGAATTGTCATCAGCTGGCAATTCCTAACGACAGCTCTTGACCTGAGTAATGAGTCCTAACGAGTCAATGAAGATCTAATGAGTTAATGAAGTTCTGAGACTTTTCAACTGGATGGGTGTCCAAACTTTTATTTTTCTATTTTTTTAAGTTAATCAAATATGACTGTGCATTAACATTAGCAGAAAATGTCATTTTTCTTTGTAAATAGATTACTGCTGAGGTTATATTTACTTACTTCTGTCCAAAAATCAACAAAATATGCAAACTGCCAGGGGTGCCCTAACTTTTGCATGCAAATGTAGGATATATAGACAGATAGACTTTTGCTGTTCCTCTGGTTGCATTAATGTACTGGAATAATGACTTCTCTACGGTATTGCTAATGTGATAGTGTGGTCATGTGGTATTTCCCTCTCTCGCAGCGCCTCAACATGAATCACTATGCCACTAAGAAGACGGTGGCTGAAAGCATGCTGGACGTGGCTCTGCTCATGGCCAACGCTTCTCAGCTGAAAGCCGTGCTGGAACAAGGACCCGAGTTTAAGTACTACCTGACTGTGATTGTGCTCATCGCAGTCTCGCTCTTCTTCCAAGTGCTCGCTGGGGGTTTTTTCATTCTCATGGGTGAGCAATGTAGCATTATTGCTTTTTCAATTATAGAGGTATATAGCTGCAAACTGCAAGCATTTCAGATATGTTGTGACTGTTGATGTTTCCAGAGGGAGCAGCAGATTCATGTAGTTGCTTTTCTTCCTCAAGAAACTTCCGTCTTCTTCTTCTTCTTCTTCTTCTTCTTCTTCTTCTTCTTCTTTTTCTCTCCTATCAGCACGTAAAGATCTGAATATCGTCGCCAATCAGAGAAAGCTGGACGTAATGAATAACACTGCGACTGCACTAGTCTTCCTCACCGTCATCATCAACATCTTCATCACTGCATTCGGCGTACAGAAGACCGGCCTATACCCTGAGTAGTGAACTTTAATGTAAGGTTACAGATTGGAAACCTGAGATTACAGGTTAATATTTATTTCTGTTAGTAAAAATTTTGCAAATGTACTGTATTACACCATAACAAACAATATGCTGTGTGTGTTGTTTGGTTGCAGGACATCTATCATCAGTGAATCCTGGAAGCCTGTACAGGACATTTATAATAATAATAATAATAATAATAATAATAATAATAATAATAATAATAATAATAATAATAATAATAATAAATAAAACACTTCATTATATTATGTTCTGTACTGATTACCTTTGCCATTGATTTATGAACTTTATAAGGTAATTAACATGTTATAAATATGTTATAAATTTAGCTGTGATTTTTATTTTAACATCAGTTTAAGCCTTTGAATTTTCATTTATTTATTTATTCATTTATTTTCAACTAAACATCAAAAGCTGTGGCCTCCTTTTGTTCAATGTCTTTGTTAAAACATTCCAGCGCTGAAATCTATTCAGACAAGTTGTTAGGTCGCGCCACGAGCGTAACTACAATTCCCAGCATGCACAGCAGCCTACAAATATGGCCGCCACGGACTACACTCCCCATAACACTCCCTCACTCCCACGCTCACAATCACCCGCCTTCTGATGACACACGCCTGTAGGTAATCTCAAGTTTATTATATAAGGACAATAGTTTTAAACTTCCAACGCGAAGTATTTGTTCTATCTTTGTATCTGACATTTACCAAGCCTTTATTCTCTGACGGATTATCTCTGGTTTATGAACTTTGCTTGTGATTAACGGATTTTGGATTATTGTCTCTGCCCTTGGACTGTCTATTTTGGTTTATGGAACTTTTGCTACGTTTGGGGATTTTGTCTGTTGCTCTGCCTCTGATTACACTGTTTGCCCGTGATATTGAACGCTGCCTGTTTTCTGACCATTCTTCTGCCTCACGTTTTGGAACTGTTTATATTTATATTAACAATATAAATAAAGTGACGAAAGTACTCTGCACCTGAATCCAGTTACCTGTGCATTACATAACACAAGTTTATGATTGAGGTTTAGTGTAATGTCATCGTTAACTTTATTACTGAAAAACAAAAAAAATTTGTAACCCTTTCTTTGTGAGTTTCTAAGCAAATCACACTCCACTGTATTATTAGATAAAGTGTTGTGTTGTGATAATGTGTTAATGTGTTTGAACAGCAGTGGATCATCGGTTAAGGCTCTAAAGTTACTGATCAGAAGGTCGGGGTTCTGACACTGTTGGGCCCTTGAGCAAGGCCCTTAACCGTCTCTGCTCCAGGGGCGCTGTATCATGGCTGACCCTGCACTCTGACCCCAACTTCCTAACAAGCTGGGATATGTGAAGAAAAGAATTTCACTGTGCTGTAATGTATGTGTGAGAAATAAAGGCTTCTTCTAATATATTATTCTAATATGATACGTATAATAGACACGAATTCTGCTCATGATATATTTCTCAATAAAATGGAGTGAAAAGTAAAATGATATGAATAGATTTTTCTCTCTTTGTGTGTGTGTGTATCTATGTGCTTCTACAACTAAAATTATTTTACAATTTATAATACTTGATTCATACCCTGTGATGGGTTTATACACTGTCCAGGGTGTCCCCTGCCTTGTGCCCAGAGTTTCCTGGGATAGACTCCAGGCTTCCCGTGACTCTGTATAGGATAAGTGGTATGAAAAATGGATGGATGGATGGATGGATGGATGGATAATACTTGATTCAGTCAGGACGTTTGCCATGTGATAATACAGAATTAAAGCTAACCAACTTAATCATCCAGTCACAAGCTCTGAAATGTGACCATGGTACGATAGCGGAGCAGGGATCTTTGGCGTCTGACAGTTCCAGGGTCCTTTATTTCAATTGCACATTCATAACTGCACTATAAGGGAGGAAAAGGTTATATCTAGAACCCTTAAGTGTTTGTTGGTTATCCTTTAAGGGAAGCATACAACTGAGAGTTTCATTATCAAAATCATTCAAATCTAAATGTAGAGAAGCTTAGATTGCCAAGAACCCGAGAACTATCCAAAGAACCCATAAATGTTTTTTTTTTTAGAGAGAGAGAGAGAGTGTGTGTGTGTGTGTGTGTGTGTGTGTGTGTGCATACACCTTTGCCACTGTCACTGTTTTATAGAGCAATATAAAGTATGTCAATGTTGCAGCTTGTGTATGTGTATGGAGTGTACACTGTCACTGGTTTGGACTCACTGAAGCCTTGTGGCGTTCATTCCAGCATTCCAGCTGCCAAGTCTTGGTTACACACACACACACACACACACACACACACACACACACACACACACATACCTCTACCTGTTAACCTTTAAACCTTTTCTAACTATTTTATTTTATTTTGGTCCTCATTAATTTATAAGTAGGTAGCGTTGTCTCCTCACAGCTCCATGGTTCGATCCTGATTCGATCCTGAGCTCTGTGGAGTTTAGCACGTTCTCCCTGTGTGCTCATGGGCTTCCTCTGGGTCCTCCTACCTCCCAAAAACACACCTGTAGGTGGATAAAAGATAAATTAGCCCCTAATAATGAAGGAGTGCGTGAATGTGTGTTTGCATGATGCCCTGTGATTATCTGGCGTCCCATCTAGGGTGTATTCCCACCTCACACCCAGTGTTCCCGGGATAGCCTCCAGATCCTCCGCGACTCTGACCAGGTTAAAGCGCCTACTGATAGTGAGGGTGTGATTAATGTATATGAATATTGGCACTGATCATTTTTCTGTCTATTTTACCATGGTTTAAGAACGTATTTCTATATCCATACATATACAGCATTAAATAATAGGTAACTTTAAGCTTCTACATCTGTTGAAACACAACAAGTGTGAAAAGGGGACTTTCTAAACACAATTAAATCAAGGTTTAAACATAAACCTCAATGAGGCTGTAAAGTTGGTGTGTTCACATTTGTGGTAGTTCGCTTCAATAATATTGAAATGATTTACATACACCAGTCCCTCCAGGATTTTGCGACTTTGTGATCACAGAAATGAATGCAAAATCAAGGAAACTCCGCAATATTCGGAGGAGCTTACAATTACTGCCAAGACGCGTCATGTGGCGTCATCACACATTCACAGCACATTCAGCCAAATCCCTCTTCGATTTGTGTGCGTCGAACATGAGTACAGCTAAAAGGTCTTATTTCCAACAAACATCACTGTGAAAGACCGTGCAAAACAATTTCGTGCAATTACGATTTGGCCAATTCAAGTAGTTTTCCACATTAAAGCACAAATCGCAAATTTTGAAAAAAGCCGCAGCAAAAATCAAGCATTTTTGGGTGCAACAATCACAAAAACTCCTGTACAGACTGATACAGTACAACATTACATACAACATATTACATTTTACATTTAGATACAGTTCAATTTAGTCTGGGTATAAATAGATAAATCTAAAACCTTTTAGGTTTTAAGTTTTTTTTTTTCTTTTGTTTAAGGGTTTTGTGTAGAACTGAGATAGGGTTCCCTATCTGAGAGGGTTCAATATCAGAGAAAAAAATCACATACTACATTAGAAAAATAAAACAAATGTAAATATTTAAATATTAAGATGACTCACAATAATTGAGGCTAAAAGCAAGTTCACAAAAACACAGCTGGTGATGAGTTGTACTAAGATTTGACACATTTTTTATGTTTTATATCTCAGTCTCTGTCTCTCTCTATATATGGCTAATATATACAGTATAATATACACAGATTATTATAATAATATGTATGTGCATGGTGCACTTGTGTCCACTGTTCCCAGGACAGGCTCTGGATCATCTGAAGATGAATGAGTGAATATTTGCTATATATTTTTATATATGATAAGTAAGGGAAAAAACACTTTGGGTTTTCTGTTATGAGATAATAATCAACAGCACATCCTGAAGCGTTTTATTCCACTTACGGTATCATATATCACAACAATTTACATCTTTTTATTAATTAAGAATGACACATAAACCTTTTTGTCTGTTTATAGTCCTGGAATGTCTGTGAAAGTTAAGTGTGAAGTTCCTGCTCTCACTTACAATATAACAGCTAAACAGTTGTTCCCTCACCAGCCTCGATTTTCTTCTCTAATTTTCAAATAACAACACATATTTTGTTCCTTTATTATTAGTCTTAGATTACCTACAGCATCCAACATACCCTGTGTAAGTTGTTACCATAGAAATGTTAATGTATTAGTACGATGAGTATTGCAGCCAGAATTACTGTAAGAGCTATGATGTTATAGAAAATTAATCAACACGTCCTTACCAATCAGAATCAAGAATTCAACAGTGCTGTGGTTACAGTGCCCTCCACTTATATTGGCACCCTTGGTAAATATGAGCAAAGAAGGCTGTAAAAAACTGTCTTTATTGTTTAACCTTTTGCTATTTTGTTTAAAAAAAATACTCTGCTCTCATGGATATCACACAATTGCAAACACAACACAGGTTTATCCAAAAAAAAAAAAACTTTGTAAATATAGGTGTGCACAATTATTGGCATCCCCTATGAATTCATATGAGAAAAAGATATTTGAAGTATATTCCATTATTGATATTTTACATTTTTTCGTACACCTGGGTGACTAGGAACAGGAAATTGTTCAACCATGACTTCCTGTTTCACAGGGGTATAAATTTGAGGTAACACATAGGCCAAATTCCCTTAGTCATTCATAACAATGGGTAAGACCAAGGAATATAGCTGTGATTTGCGGCAAAAGGTTGTTGAGCTTCACAAAATTGGAAGTGGCTATAAGGAAATATAAGTTGGATCTTCCAGCAGGACAATGATCCAAAACATACATCAAAATCAACACAAAAATGGTTTACTGACCACAAAATCCAGGTACTGCCATGGCCATCCCAGGCTCCTGACTTGAAACCCATAGAAAACATGTGGGGTGAACTGAAGAGGAGAGTCCACCAGCGTGGATCTCAAAATTTGAAGGATCTGGAGAGATTCTGTATGGAGGAATGGTCTCAGATCCCCTGCCATGTATTCTCCAACCTCATCAGGCATTATAGGAGAAGACTCAGAGCTGTTATCTTGGCAAAGGGAGGTAGCACAAAGTATTGACTAAAAGGATGCCAATAATTGTGGCACACATATTTAACAAAAATATATATTTTTTATAAACCTGTGTTGTTTTTGCAATTGTTTGATATCCATGAGAGCAGAGTATTTTTGTGATTTTTTTTAACAAAAGATCAAAAAGTTAAACAATAAAGACAATTTTTCACAGCCGCCTTTGCTCATATTTACCAAGGGTGCCAATATTAGTGGAGGGCACTGTATATAAAATATTTATAGCATATACTGTATAAGCTGACCAATATGTTTGACACATATGACTCTGCCATATCTGAATATTAGTGAAGAATATTTATATAATGATATAAAAATATTGTAATATAACACACATTGTAGTTGTGTGTAGTGTATTGTGGGACGTAAATGAAAAGGTTAAATCCAGGACCATTATGAGTTCTTCAGCTTGTGTCTTTTAACCTTAAAGATCCTGTGCATAAACCTACCATGTACTGTGTATATAAAGTAATGGAGAGATGTAGGAAGACAGACAGACAGACAGACAGACAGACAGATAGATAGATAGATAGATAAGTTAACATAATATAATAGAATATAGTATAATACCATTATTGTTGCATTAAATGCATTAAAGCAAGTTAAAAACATTTCAAAGTTCTTTTTTTTATTATTTTTTAGAAAATTTAGAAAAGGATGGGAAACTTTTCTGAAATTGAATTTTAAAAGCTAAAGTAATGGATAGATACTGTAGATAGATAGATAGATAGATAGATAGATAGATAGATAGATAGATAGATAGATAGATAGATAGATAGATAGATAGATAGATAAATAGATAGATAGATAGATAGATTATTTTTGTAATATTACTTTTTACTTAAAATATGAAAGCTCATCAGATGAAGATGAAAAGGAAGAAGGGAAGTCAATTTCACGGGAAGCACCTTTAACGGGAATGTACAAATCAATATGAGCTAGATAGTCAGCTAGCTGACGTGCTGTGAGCTGAGTGAGGCTTCTTTAGGATCTATTTCTGTTAGCGGAGCAAAAATAAACAGAACATTTGGCCGGTTATACTGAATATCGGCAAAGCTGTGATTAGCTACGGTACTCACCCTGCGACTTCATGTCTAGGCCAAATCACAGCCGTGCCAATATTCGGTATAACTGTATGCTTGCTCGTGCAATATTTCTTAAATACACAGATCAGCAGCAGATCCTTTAAGTCCTGTAAGTTGCGAGGTTGGGCCTCCATGGATCGGACTTGTTTGTCCAGCACATCCCACAGATGCTCTATTGGATTGAGATCTGGGGAATTTGGAGGCCATTAGGTGGTACGTGTCAAAGTAACATCCACATGAATGCCAGGACCCAAGGTTTCCCAGCAGAACATTACCCAGAACACCACACTACCTCCGCCGGCTTGCCTTCTTCCCATAGAGCATCCTGGTGCCATCTTTTCCCCAGGTAAGTGACGCTCATGCACCTGTCCACATGATGTAAAAGAAAACATGATTAATCAGACCACCTTCTTCCATTGCTCCATGGTCCAGTTCTGATGCTCACATGTCCACTGTAGATGCTTTCGACGGTGGACGGGGGTCAGCATGGGCACTCTGACCGGTCTGCAGCTACACAGCTCCATAAACAGCAAGCTGTGATGCACTGTGTGTATCACAGCCAGCATTAACTTAAGCAACATTAGCAATTTGTGCTACAGTAGCTCTTCTGAGGCATTGGACCAGGCTAGCCTTCGCTCCCCACACACATCAGTGAGCTTTGGGCACCCATGACCCTGTCTCCGGTTCACCGGTTGTCCTTCCTTGGACCACTTTTGCTAAGTACTAATCACTGCATACCAGGAACACCCCACAAGACCTGCCGTTCTGGAGATGCTCTGACCCAGTCATCTAGCCATCACAATCTGGCCCTTGTCAAAGTCGCTCAGATCCTTACGTTTGCCCATTTCCCCTGCCTCCAACACATCAACTTTGAGAACTGACTTCACTTGCTGCCTAATATATCCCACCCCTCGACAGGTGCCATTGTAATGAGATAATCAATGTTATGTCAGTGGTTTTAATGATATGGTATATAATATGGTATATAATATAATATAATATAATTATTTTGCATTAAATACATTAAAGCAATTTTAAGACATTTCAAATACGTTTTAAAAGATTTGGAACAGGATGACAGTCTTGTAAATCTCAAGAGGCAACTTAAACAAACTTAAGCTGAGAAACCTTAAATGAAGAACTCATAATTAAAGATAAATACAGATAAACCTCCACTTAAACATAACTAAACATAACCAAAGATGACTGAAACACCTTAATTCAGAAGACACGTGAAATACTGATCTGAATCTATATCAAAATAATATTTTAGCTGAATCTACATTAGAATAATACAGCGTATTCTCTGAGAGTGGAATGCGCACGGGAGCGCGCGTGGCGCCGTGGAGGCCGGCGACGGGGGCGCGCATCCCGAGTGCTGACGTCACTGGAGCGCCCTGGCTCGCGGAGCTGCTCTGCTCGTAGTGGTGGCAGCGGTGCGCGCAAGAGGGAGAGAGAGAGAGAGATACAGAGGTAGGAAGAAAGGGGAATAACTAGTTGGAAAGAGGATTTTTTTCGCCTTTAACGGATTTGTAATTCATAACGGTCCGTCTGGGAGACAAGAATCAGGGCTGAACTTCTCCTCAAACCGGTTGAACTGGATCTCTGAGGCGGTAAGACGAGCTTTTAAAGTGATTTTGTATACATCAGTGTGTTTGGGCTGAGTAGTCCCTGTCTTTAGCTGGTCGGACGCGTACGATTTAAGGTTTCCCGGTGTCCGTTTCATACATAAAATATCCATGAGGGTGATTTTTAATATCTATCTGTGTGTGTGTGTGTATAAACTCTACACTCTGTGCAAAAGAAGGTTGAATTAAAAAAAAAATATATATATATATATATATGTAGTGTTGTGTGGAAATGCTGTTGCGCCAGCGAGCAAGCAATGGAGGAGGAACAGGAGGAGGGAAAACAGGCGAGAAAATAAAAGAGATACACCAGGATATGGCTGCTTTACTGGTCATTCCAGACTGCTAGGTAGTTATAGAGGTAGGCTAAAGTGGTATTTGTGTCATGTGTGAGTGTTAAAGGGTTTAAATCGGGTTGTGTTGAAGCCGCTGTAAATCAGGAGGAGTAACAGAGTCGCGGTGTATCCAGGCGGTGTCAGCCTTTTTTTCTTTTCCTCTCAAAGGGGGAGCCCTGACTCTGAGACTCTGACTCTCAGCTCATTTTAATTTCAATTTCCAACAATGGAGTTCGCCTGTAACCCCCGGGTTTTCCACTCGGTAGCTCGGCTAATCAAACCTCCTCCTCCTCCTCCTCGGCTCAGGCTAACCGTCAGTGCGCGTGCTAGCCCCCGAGTAACGTACGTTAGCTCCTGAGTGACGTGTTGAGGGAAATGTTTAGCCGCTAACACCGAGGAGTTGTTCTCTAACATTCCCCCAAGACACCTAAATACATCACACAAAGCGTGTTTTTCTAAACACACACACCGTCTCAACATTCAATATAACTCGCTCTTAGGAAAACAAAAACATTTTCTAACCTTATAATCTACATGGTCTCGCGAGCCTCTCCCATTAGCATGCTGCTAGTGTCCAGTCTGACTTGTTGGCCTGTGAAGTACCTCTCCACCGTAGCCTTGTACCTTGTGTTTATTTATTTACTTATTTTTGTTTGTTTGTTTATATATATATGTTTACATTGCTTGAGTAACTAGATGTAAACATAAACAACACTGAAGTTCATCTTGTCCGAAAAGTCACCAGAGAAGAGGCCTAATTTCAAATGAAGCAACAGGTTGATTTGAGATATTTGTATTTCTGTCTGAATGAAAGCATTTAATTATGAGTAAGTGTTTATACAGAAGTTTTCATTTGGCATGTAGCTATGTTTAGACTTGGTGTGATTCAGGGTTTGATGAATACCACCTGCTCCCACCCAAAGGTTTGACCAATCCCATCTGTTTCAGCAGAAAGTTTGACCAATCCCATTTGCTCCCAAAAACGTTTTGACTAATCCCGTCTGCTCCAGCAGAAAGTTGGCCCAGTCTCGCCTGCGCTCAGAGCTCCACTTTCACACACAGGTTTGACCAATCCCGTCCATTTCAGCAGAAAATTTGACCAATGATGTTGACTCGCAGAAAATTTGACCAATCTCACTTGGTCCCAAAGAAAGTTAGACCAATTCCACCTGCTCCAGCAGAACTATTGATGACTCCTCTTTTTCAAATTGTTAACAAATTTCTCAAATTGTGACTAATCCCACCTACTCCTACAGAAAGTTTGACCACTCTCTTCCACTCCAGTAGAAATATTGACTAATCCCGTCCACTCCAGCAGAAATTGTGACTAACCCTGTCCACTCCAGCAGAAATTGTGACTAATCCCACCTACTCCTACAGAAAGTTTGACCACTCTCTTCCACTCCAGCAGAAATTGTGACCAATCCTGTCCACCCCAACAGAAATTGTTGACTAATCCTGTCCACTCCAGCAGAAAATTTTGACTAATCCTGTCCACTCCAGCAGAAATTGTGACTAATCCTGTCCACTCCAGCAGAAATTGTGACTAATCCTGTCCACTCCAGCAGAAAATTGTGACTAATCCTGTCCACTCCAGCAGAAAATTTTGACTAATCCTGTCCACTCCAGCAGAAAATTTTGACTAATCTTGTCCACTCCAGCAGAAATTGTGACTAACCCTGTCCACTCCAGCAGAAAATTTTGACTAATCCTGTCCACTCCAGCAGAAAATTTTGACTAATCCTGTCCACTCCAGCAGAAATTGTGACTAATCCTGTCCACTCCAGCAGAAATTGTTGACTAATCCTGTCCACTCCAGCAGAAATTGTGACTAATCCTGTCCACTCCAGCAGAAATTGTGACTAATCCTGTCCACTCCAGTAGAAATTGTGACTAATTCTGTCCACTCCAGTAGAAATTGTTGACTAATCCTGTCCACTCCAGTAGAAATTGTGACTAATTCTGTCCACTCCAGTAGAAATTGTTGACTAATCCCGCCTGATCCTACAGAAATTGTAAGCAAACCCACCTGTTCTCGCAGAAGGTTTGATCAATCCTCTCTGTTCCAGGCTAATGTTATCCTAATCCTGTCCTCTCCTTTGGATACTTTTGACGAGTCCTGGCTGCTCCTGCAGTTATTATTGTTTGCACCGGCCCTCAATATTTTCTGACATACATAGGTGGTTCTGTTTGTCAAGATGTAAACAAATTAATAATTTAATTCTTGATCCTGATTGGATAAAGCAGTTAGTGATGAATGAATGAATGAATGAATGAATGAATGAATGAAAGCAGTAAATGCATCACACAGGGCTGTGTGAGCACCACATGCACCCTGATATTAATGGTAAATGTAAATGGTAAATGATCTGAGACTCGATCTAGTTGATGTTAAAATGATTATCTTCGTCTAACAAAGTTTCTAATGTAGCACGTCATGTTTGACAAATCATCAGCAGTTAAGCTATGAGCTGCGTGCTCAGTCTGAGGGTCATCTTAAGTTTTTCTGAAAACGAACAAAATGAAGTCCAAGGCGAAGTCATCATGTAACACTCTTACATGCTTACTAGACTTGTTAGTCAGACTCGATACGAGGAGAGAACACCACAGACATCTGTTACTCCTGTGCAGTTCAGTTCAAGCAGAGTTAATGACTAATATCCAGCTCATGTTGATTTAAATGTTCAGTATGAGGATCCATCCACCTTCTATACTACTTATCCTACACAGGGTTGTGTGGAGCCTGGAGCCTATCCCAAGGAACTCTGGGGACAAGGCGGGAGACACCCTGGACGGGGTGCGAACCCATCGCAAGGCACAGTCGTGCGCACACTCGCACACTATGGACAATTTAGAAATGCCAATCAGCCTACAACACATGTCTTTGGACTGGGGGAGGAAACTGGAGTACCCAGAGGAAACCCCAGAAGCACGGGCGGAGGTGGGATTTGAGCCCCCAACCCCGGAGGTGCGAGGCAAACGTGCTAACCACTAAGCCCCGGTGCCCTGACCTGTTAACAATAATTAGGTAGTGACCCAAGAATAGCTAATAGGTAATATACGCTAATAATTATGAGTTTGACAATAACAAGACCTCAGCATATGTTGGTGTGTGTGTGTGTGTGTGTGTGTGTGTGTGTGTGTGTGTGTGTGTGTGTGTGTGTGTGTGTGTGTGTGTGTATGATCGTATGATTGTGTGTTCTGCTCTCTGACCTGGACTCAGTTGCAGTGCTATTGAGTTTCTTGCTGGATTTCTCCACTCCTGATTCCCTGACACTCTTCGAGTGTGTTGTTCTTGTGGTATGTGTGTGTGTGTGTGTGTGCATGCGCGCAGCCAATCACTGATAATAGTGACCTAATTAGTGCAAACACAGTCAGGGAGCAGGACCTCTCGGGTCTGCAGAAAAGATCATCCATTCTCACAGTAGGTATAGATCAGTTATGGTTATCGATCGGATGACCCGGAGGAAATGAGTGTTCAGATAATGTGTTGTTTTAGATAATTGCTCTGAGATAAGGTCAGATCCCGCAGTTGCTGTTGGGCAACGTGTGTTACTGCATTAACCTGTCGATTCGGCCAGCGAGTAGGAATTTGAGCAAAGCAAAATGAAATCTACATTTGTTTACAGTATTGACTTACTGTTTTCTGATGAAAATGTCTTCATAAACATTCATTATTGAAGCGGAAGAAATTCTGCGAGCCGTTGAAGCAGTACAAATAATTTCCGACCTCTGATTAGGAAAAACCAAAGACACGACCGTCACCTTAGAACTGCTACTCAGAAAGCTCGTTGATCTTTAGATGGTTAAATCTGCAACACTGACCGTATCATTTGAGATGTAGTTTGAGAAAGTAAATACATCATAAACTGATAATCACTAATGTTAGCTGGCTAGCTTGTTGCTAACAAAACACTCGCTTCCACTGATAGAAAAGGCGCCGGTTTCTTCCCACTTTCATAGCTCAAATGTGCTGATTAATTCCAAGGTTAGTTCAATTAAATTCAATTCAGTTTTATTTGTATAGCGCTTTTAACAATAGATATCGTCACAAAGCAGCTTTACAGAGATACATAATTTTTGGATCTAAACTTTAAATCGATAAATTTATCCCCATTGAGCAAGCCAATGGTGACGGTGGCAAGGAAAAACTCCCTGAGACGACATGAGGAAGAAACCTTGAGAGGAACCAGACTCAAAAGGGAACCTATCCTCATCTGGGTGACACTGGATAGTGTAATTATAAGTAATTCCCTTCTATAACTGTATGATACATGATATAAAGTGCGACTGTGTAGTCAGGAGATTCGACAAAGTCTCAATATGAAGTCTATTTTGCTGAAATCATGAACCGTCCACCGATGGAGACCCGAGCGCAAAGTCTGTTTGTGAATTGTTTGTGGAGGCTGTCCATATGGGCCCATCCTCAGCAACAGCAAGTGACCCCCAACGATGAGAACCCCAGAAGCAGGGCACCAGGATGGGCCAGGTCGTTTCAGAGAGAAGAACGGGTCAGGCCCATTGCCACCACAGGAGCAACACGCGTAGAACTTGTGATGTGACGATTTGATGTTGGTATTGTCCAAAATCTTCGCAGGCGTCGGCGTCATCTGGAATCTTCTTAGAGGCTGGTTCTGAACTGGAGCCGGCACGTTCACTGATTACCTCGGGATGGGCATCCCGAGTTAAGGATAGGAAACAGATGGAAAAGGATTAGCGTGGCTGCTGTTCATTATATGTCAGGCAAAATGACCATGTGCATTTGTTATCATTTTACAAAGAAGTACAAGGTCATGAGATGCGGTTAGGTGAATGCTAGGTCAAAGAAATGTATCTTTAATCTGGATTTAAACTGAGAGAGTGTGTCTGAACTCCGAACATAAGGTTAGACTTCCCACTTCCGAATTAAGCTGAATTTAGTTCATGAACTTAAAGGAATACTCCATGAATTTCCTGTACTGAGGAACACAAAACCTGTTTATTTGAGTTTTTAATGTGTTTTCATTTGTGGTTACACAAAGTCTTACTTAAGGTGTTTATATGGCATTTCATCCAACTGTAAACATTTAGCGCAATAGTAATAAATATATCTGGTCACTTCTGCAGTCTGGAACGTTTTTGTGGTGTGTGTGAGAGACACTGGTGATGCGTAACCACAAATTCTTCCCTGTGAAAGATCTCTGAAAGGATTGATTCAGCCCGTTCATTACATTCATTACAAATACCTCTGAATGAAGGATTTATAGTTGGCGCAGTGTGTAGCGCCGACGCCGCATAACTTCACGGTCCCAGGTTCGATCATAAACTCGGGTTACCGTCTGTGCAGAGTTTCACACGTTCTCCTTCTGGGTTTCTTCCGGGTTCCCTGGTTTCCTCCGACCTCCAAAAAACATGCCATTAGGTGGACTGGTGAGTCTAAATTGCCTCTGTGTGCGAATGAGTGTGTGAATGTGTGTTGTGATGAAGTGGCATTCTATCCACGGTGTATTCCCACCTCACACACGGTGTTTCTGGGGTTGGCTTCACATCTGCCGCGTCCCTGACCAGGATAAAGTGCTTACTGAAGATGAATGGAGGATTCATGAAAGCATTTTACAGAAATATATACGCAATGTTTATTGACGTAGTTTGACGTCTTTTTTTTTTTCCTCTCGGTACGAGTGAGTGAGTCGTGATTTTCGTCTGTGGTAATCACACACACACTATACAGTCAGGTCCATAAGTATTTGGACAGTTTTTTTGTAACTTTGCCTCTGTACGCCACCACAGTGGATTTGAAATGAAGCAGTCAAGATGTGATTGAGGTGTAGACTTTCAGCTTTAATGCAAGGGGTTTAACAAAAATATTGCATTAAATGTCTAGGAATTACAGCCATTTTTTTTACAGAGTCCCTCCATTTTCACAGGCTCAAAAGTAATTGGACAAACGTAATTAACAACATAATAATTCTACACTGGACTAGGGGATGATTGACGTCCCAGGCGGGACTGCACGAGATTTCATCACGTTACTCAGAACGGTGTGCAGTTTAAATTATGAATGTTTACTGTATTTCTGGAATTTTAAAAAAAAAACTTTTTTGGACAGCGGTTAAGTGAAAGCACCGTAACTGATACGGCGTGTACAGGGATTTCACTGTAAGTACAAGTGGGTTATTTAGGGTGCGGGCTCCTTTTTGGTGGGATTCGTTTAGGCAGGTGAGAACACCACAGTAACACTGTCTCAGCTGCAAACCAAAACCGAAACACCTCGACTCTGAACTGCCAAAAATGCAGTTTTTGGGGTTGTTTTTGAGCCAAAGGACGAAGCTGTAGCGCTACAGAAATACCATGTGCTCTGGAGGTTTGTAACATGCGAGCCACAAAATGTTTTAAACTCATCATTTATGCAATTAAATGGTGATTTATTTAGCACTGGCATTGTGTTCTCAGTCCTTTCGCCGTATTTCTAGCCAAAGAATGAAAGTTTTCTAAGAATGAAAATTTTCTGCTCTATATGGCCAACATTTTTAGGTTCATTTAATTATGCGCAGTGTGAAACTAAACTAAACCAAACAAACCACCATAATACAGACTCAGCAAATGGACTAATCAAATTAACAATGGTGTGAAAACACCCTTAAATAATCTCTAACGATCCTCCTCCTCCTCCTCCTCCTCCTCCTCCTTCTCCTCCTGGCTAATTTTACTTATTTATTTTTCCCGGGTTAGTTAGTTTATTAAATATTACATGCGAGAAATAAAACACTTATCGAGACCTGGCCTAAATGCAAGAGTAAGATTAAAACATTGTTATCCAGATTATAATCTCCTAATAATGATAGTGTTTTATTACAAGCTGTAAATAGGACATCATTAACACTGTTCTGAGTTTCCTGTTAATATTTTCCACTTCATACTGCTGTCATGTTATACCACTGTTTTATTCATGAGTAAACACTGCTTGCTAGAGGACCAAATGACTAAATTACTGCTCGGTGTCACAATATTTATCCGTACGCTCAAAGTTAAAGTGGTAGAATTCCAAAATGAGAAGATGCGAGCTCCAAAATTTCACAGAGATCTGTGCGTAGTTCAGAGTATCGTTGTGTTAACTGAAGATGGCTGCTGCTTGGTGTTTGTGTTCCCATTACCGAGATGTAGCCATATGTCAACATGCTGACTGCTGTTACACTTATCTTACATTTATATCCTGACATTAGCACAGTGTGTCAGGTTTGTGTGTACAGTGTTTCCTCACACTCAGGTGATGAGAGAGAGAGAGAGAGAGAGAGATGTAAATTAGTTCAAAATGTAACATGATTTCACCTGGTAAATCTGGTAAAATATTAATATTTAAACAGTAAAAATGCTTGGAAGCTTTCAATTATGTTGATTTTTCCCGCAATTGCGTTTTTTAAAATTCTGTAACTTTGCTGCCTTCTACATTATTTTTAACGTACAGGACTTCGCAGAGTTTTTTGTGATTGTTGTGGCCAAAAAACATTTTTTTAACCTGCTTGAATTGGCGAAATTGCAGTCAGACAAAAGTGTTTTGCACGGTCTTTCACAGTGATGTTTGTTGGTAAATGAGACCTTTCGGCTGTACTCATGTATGACGCACGTGAATCGATGAAGGCTTTGGCTGAATGCGCGTTGTGATGATGTCACATGACACGTCTTGGCCCAAATCGGCGGGAAATCTGCTGTAATTTTGAAAAATTGCCAGCTCCTCCTAATATTGCGGCGTTTGCTCGATTGCAAAATCGCTAAATCCTGGAGGGACTGATTTATGCCTGGAACACAGGATAGATGATGAGTAAGTGCATGAGTAGGTATTCTTTGGTCGTATTTCTTATATTTCAGGGACATACTGTAGTTCACACTTCATTTAGTCATAATTATCCACCGTACACCGTTTACACCACAGCGCTGTTGAATGCTCGAGTCTGATTGGTCAGAACGTGTTGATTAATCTTCTATAACAGCAACAAGGATAGTAGTTCAGACTGCAAATCATATAGGTTTATATTAATGTCTTCATTCTGTTAGATTTTCGTTTCTATAGTAACAGCTTGTCAATAGCTATACCCTCACTGACAACTTTATTAGGAACACCTGTACAACAGCCTTGTGGCAGTGGCACGCTTTTGTTCACATCAGACATAAGATCGAGGAAAATACATGGTCTCGGTGACTCTGACCGTGACATGGTCGTTGATGCAAAAAAATTGGCTGGTTTGAGTATTTCATAAACTAGTGACCTCCTGAGATTTTAACACGCAAAGCAAAGCGTCAGTTCTGTGGGTGGCTGGGTCAGTTCAGCCTTGTTGATGAGAGAGGGTCTGAGGAGAATGGCCAGACCGGTTCGAGCTGATAGGAAGGCTACGGTAACTTAAGAAGCACTCTTTACAACCTTGGTGAGAAGAAAAGCATCTCAGAATGCGCAGCACATCAAAATTGATCGGCCAGAACAGCAGGTTCCACTCCTGTCAGCCAAGAACAGGAATCTTCCCCCATTCTGATGTTTGATGTGAACATTAGCCCGAAGCTCTTGACCTGTATCTGCATGATATTATGCATTGCATTACTTCCACATGATTGGCTGGTTGAATATTTGCATGAATGCGCAGGTGTACAGGCGTTCCTATTGAAGAGGTTGGTGAGTGTCGGATGAAATCGCCAAATGGCAGTGTTGACAGAAACTGATGAAAAGCCATGTTATTAGAAAGTGTCGTAATAGTATTTCATCTCTAGTCAGCGCTCGGGCTCGGAGCTTCTGTTGGAGTGCAGCCAAGAGGAAAACAGTCCTCCTGCTTCTCTTCTGTTATTAGTGTACTTTTTAAAAACACTCTAGTACGCTGGAGAGTGGAAAGTTGCTTTTTTGCACAGTTTCTGCATCTTTGGTTCAGAAAATATACATATATTCAGATGGTATTTATTTACGCAGAAAAAATGCACAAAACTTTACACTCCTCTACCAAATGGAGAAGCGTTTCCTTAGGCACAGTTATAGAGTTTTAACAATACATATCATTCTTAGATATAACGTATGAATAGTCATATGAAGTCACATGATGTGCTCGGAAGCACAGTGAAGCTTTTCAGCCGAAATAAACACGTGAAACAAAAGTGTGCTTGCTGAACCAATGGCTCTTCATGCTTCAACACAAACAAATGCCTCTTTGATCTAAATGTAAGTCTGATTATGCAGATTTTATGTAGACTCGACTTTCAGGCTTCCATGAGGTTGTAATAACTAATCACTAAAAGTTAAAGTTACATTTGTTGTAAATAACATGGGAATTAAATACACATTGATTAGAGCAATAAAGCAGTGTACGTATTGTCCCTTATTTGGTAAAAAATGTAGTGTAAAGTAAAAAAGTTAAAATTAAAAATACACAATCGATCAGCAGATCAGAAGAAATTAATCTGTGGGAAAGCAAACAAGCCCCGAATCGAGAAGTAGGACAGTGTGAAAATGTTCTGAGAGTGTATGGTAGCTAAATGTTCATAACCAGTTAAGGTGCGATATG
>CM042538.1:28357899-28380399 GCA_023630585.1 Cranoglanis bouderius
ATTTCACTGTGCTGTAATGTAAAGTTTTATTCTTCTTCTTTTTAAAAAAAAATGTTTTTATTTGTGAACGTTTTTACCTGGAATGTAAACCTTGTATTCTATTTCCTCTCTCTCTGTCTCTCTCTCTCTCTCTCTCTCTCTCTCTCTCTCTCTCTCTCTCAAAAACCATATGAGCAGAAGCCGTGTTTTCTCCTCAGGTATTCGCTCTGATGTAAAGAGAGAGAAAGTATGGAATGGAAAGTATGTTAATGGTAGCGGTGTAGTGAGAAATGTGTTAGTGTTGGACCAGAATCCAGCTGCTCTGGGTTTGAGTCTCCTTAAGTGCTATATTGGTCCTGACGGGCATCTGCAATGCCTTTTTAATTGAATTAAATCTATTTTTTAAATAATTTTTTTTTGAGTTTGCTGAAGCACAGTACCAGTGAAACATTTAGAAGAGAATACCTTATTATTAGTATTTATCAGATTCGGTCTCCCAGTCATTCTTAACCGTATCATACTAAAGTCATTGTAAAGTATAAATTCAGATATGAAATATGTTTGAAATCAAACACTTGGGGTGTGGCTTTTCATGATGATTACATCATCGACTTATCGTATGATATACGTACGCGACCTCGATCATTTTTGCTGACCTCGATATCGCCAGTGTTTGTTTACATAAGAATGTATGTCACCAAAATGTTTGCCATTCGCACTGCTTCTGTCCTCTCGTCTGTTCTAGGGCTGTCAAATTAAAATTCGAACCTCCATTATTCGTCAAATTTAAGATAAAATGCACATTAGAACTAGAGATGCACCGATTGCAATTTTTTTGGCCGATTCCGATTTTTTTTGTAAGTGTGACCTGCCGATACCGATTTTTGCCGATTCCGATTTTCTTTCTAAGAACTATAATTGACAGCATATACAAACAAAAATCTACATTTCTTCAATGCAAAATTTTATTTTCATTATAAAAGAATTATTAAATATTACAATTTCCCCCAAACTGCACCAAGTTACAGGATCTTCTCTCACTTAAACAACTCTCAAAATAAAGAGCTCTGTGACTGGAAAGAGGTAGAAATAACAATTAACTGAAAATGAGTTGTTTTATATAACAAAACAGATATCATTTTCCACTGTGTTTATAAATTGACCAAAGTCCAAAGATTACAAGCCTATGAACAAAACTGAAGTGTACAATACTCTTCCAAATATTAATAGGTACAGTGGCTAATAATTAAATAACAAGTGTAACAAGTAGAATTAGTTACTGCTCCTTTAAGGTGGAACGCTCTCTCTTACTCCCTCACTGATGAGTGGGCAGTAGGTAGACGGAGTGTGAGCTATGATCATCGCATGTATGCATGTAAAGCCTGGTTATATTTCTGTTGATCTTTGCCCTGTTTTATTTATGTTCAGTAACGCAGTTGTTAGTGGAGTGTTTTGCAAACTGCCCCATGTGTGCGGGGGATCGACAACACTGATAATAAACCACTGTGAAATATCAGATACGTGAGTTTTGCTTACACCTGGCTACAACCATTCAGGCTATCCGGCCTCTCTGTGTAAAGCGTTACACAAGGCACCTTTTCTTTGTTGCCAACATATGTATACTTGAGCATTAATGGCAAGTTTTTCTTCACAAACAGAAGCGTCTCTGCCTTGTCACCTGATAATCGGTTTCTCCTTTCATCTATCACATGTCCAGCCAAGCTAAACACGCGATCACTTTCAATGCTTGTACATGGAGCAGAGAGGTAGGGGCTCGGGCAAGTGGAGCAAGCACAGGGAAACGATCTTTGTTGATCCTCCAGTAGGTCAATGGGTTTTCGCTTTTTTGCCTACGACATGTTTACATGTGGCTGTGAGCGTGGCTGTGACGTTATTGCCTGTGCCGCTGGCAACAACACAGACCGGCTCGGAATCGGAAAGATGTGAGACTGACCGGCCGGTCACCGGTCCGGTCCGGGCCGAGCATGCGGAAAATCGGCCAATTCCGGTCCCTGGCTGGTCGATCGGTGCATCTCTAATTAGAACGCAAAAACTGATTCTAATTAAAAAATACTGTTGAAAAAAATGACACAAGATATTAACAATGCACTAACAATGTATTTCTGAGGAAGAAAAATCTAGAAAGGATAGTTCTAGAGTTTCAGATAATCCAGTCACAGTCAATAATGTCGGGGATTGAGCCGTTTAAGCTGCATGAGCTGAAGCTGAACAGTGAATGAACAGCGGTAAACTGAAGCGATTTACTAGCAGGTTAATTAACTCACCCAAACGCATCCTATACACACGAGGTTAACTGAACATATACACAATATAAACATATTATAACTTGCTTCTGCACAAAATGACACGAATGCATGAGTGAACTTGAACTTAAGTAAGGCGCTGGGTAGAACGGGTAAGTCACGCTGTGAATACGCTCTCATTTTAAATTGTCTTAAAATGAGAATAATATCGTTTATCGCAATTATTTCTGGGACAATCTATCATCCAACAAAATTAGTTCTCGTGACGGGCCCACTTGGGGTGCTGCTATCGGAAAATAATCAACAACAGGATGGTGAGAGTCACTCTTACAACCACGAAGTTGATTATTTTCCTATAACAGTGCATGTTTAAAGTGTTTATTCCTCTTGTACCAAAACAGTTTGCCATTACAATTCTTAAATTATTAATGCACGACATGTTATGCTTTGTTTTTTATCCATTTATAGTTGCAGTGAATGTCCATGAGACATGTTAGCTCGTTAGAGCAGCTGTAAACAGTCGTTCTCTCTCCAGCCGCTCTCTTTTATTTCTCTCTTTTGAAGTTAATCAGAGAAAAATATGCAGCTTGTCATTTTACTCAGAAGTCAGAAAGCGCAGACAACGCGCCGACACCGGAGACTCCTTCCATAAATGTGTAATAAACATCTCCTTACAGAAAACTTCATCATTGTTTTTCACGATTCTACATTTTTCACTGTTAAGTGACACCACATGTCGTTAAACATGTTAGAATGAGCGCATTAATATGAACGTGTGATTTTAAATTACAACAGGCACTACTGTCAGACTGGTTGTTATAGAACATTAATCAACACCGTCTGACCAATCATATTCGAGAATTTTAGAAAAAGCATCACTGTGGTGTAAAAGATAATAGTGTAATGATCCAACGTCTAATCAGCTACTTTCTAGTATGGACAAGGAAAGATTTTTACTGCAGTACAGTTGTACCAGTCAATCCACTAGAACCAGTTAAACAGTGTTGTGTGTGTGTGTGTGTGTATGTGTGTATGTGTGTGTGTGTGTGTGTGTGTGTGTGTGTTCGTGTGTGTGTGTTCGTGTGCGATCAGTCGCTCAGTACCAGGGGCCGGGTCCTCCATGACTAGGCAGTCTGTTATAGTATTGGGTTGCTGCCAGTAGCACATAGTGCCCAGGGAGAAAACAACTCACACACACACACACACACACACACACACACACACACACACACACACACACACGCACCTACCTGGTAGTTTCTGCTGCTATTTTTCTGTGTTTGTAATGTCCTCACCAGACAATAATCAGGATAATGTCACAGCAGAGTTTTGCTCCTCCTTATGATCCCAAAAGGTGCCCTGATCATAACTGATAACTTACAGGATATTCTAGGAAAATTAAGGGTGTCAAATTAACTTCTATAACACAGCACGGTTGAATCTGATTGGTCAGAAGGTGTTTTTATTTATTTATTTTATAAGCTGTAACGTGAACGTCAGGTTTTTTTTTTTAATCACGATATCATTATTACATCGTCATATCGCCGGGCCCTAGTGTGGAGCAGGCTGTGTTTCTCTCCTGCTGGTTCGTATTTGTGACAGCTGCCCCGTCTCTTTTCCTTTGTGTTCTTTTCTTTATCTCTCAGCATTGTGAAACTTTAAACCACACTAACCTTCTGTTATGAAACTTGGACTGCAGTTTTCTCCCCACACACACACACACACACACACACACACACACACACACACACACACACACACACACACACACCCCTCTCAGATTGTAAACAGGTGTTCATCTGGAACTGTCAGAGGATTTACAAAAAAATAAAAAAAAAAACTGCAAAAAAGTCAGATTTAATAATCTGATCATAAGAACTCATCTCTCTCTCTCTCTCTCTCTCTCTCTCTCTCTCTCTATTTGTTTCTTGTTCATCTTGCTTTCTCTCTCTGTCTCTCTCTCTCTATCTATCTATCTATCTATCTGTCTCTGCCTCTCATTTTCTTGTTCATCTTGCTTTCTCTCTCTGTCTATCTGTCTGTCTATCTGTCTGTCTATCTCTGTCTCTCTTGCTCACTCACTCTCTGTATCAGTTTCAGTTTTCAGTTTCTCTCTATCGCTGTGTCTTATCAGTCTTTGCATCTGTCTACCTTTGCCTATCTATCTATCTATCTATCTATCTATCTATCTATCTATCTATCTATCTATCTATCTATCTATCTATCTATCTCACTCACTCTGACTCTCTCTGTCTCCCTATCTCTCTGTTTCTTGTTTGGCTTGCTTTCTCTCTCTCCCTGTCTCGGTCCATCTCTCTCTCACACTCTCTCTCTCTCTCTCTCTCTCTCTCTCTCTCTCTCTCTCTCTCTCTCTCTGTGTCTGTTTGTGTTTCTCTATCTATCTTTGCATCTCTCTCTCTCTCTTCCTGTCTCTACTCATCTCACACTCTCTCTGACAGCACCATCATGCTACAGCTCCGTGTGAAGTTGCAGTGGGATGAGGGTAACAAAAACATTTCACATTCTTGTATTACTTTCCATGACTCTGAACCTGAACATTTACTTTCTGCCCGTCATCTCTGACTGGGTTTGTGTGCAGAGCAGTGAAGTAAGAGTGAGAAGGAGATACGAGCGACGCCCTGATTGTATTTTCATCCTTGCTCACTGCAGGGCAGGGAGGTGCTGCTCTTTGTCAGACACACCCTTACATACACTATGGTCATGGTGCATAGGTGTGGAATGAACAGAATCCTCACATATGTGTACAAAGACCAACTCCCTCTCCTCGCTTTTTGTCCTGCCTTCTCCTGTCTCGCTATTATTCACACTTAAATGAGGAAAAGATGCGAGCAGATGGAAGGAGACGGAAGAAATCAGAATCAGCTGCAAGAGATTTTCTTTTTTTGCTTTTTTAGCAGCATGTTTATTTAGATGACTCCATCATCATTATCATCATCATCATCATCATCAGGCACCATTCATAATGTGACCAAAGAGAGATGAGAAGAAACGCCTGATGGGAGTGATTGCTTAAAAAATGTTTAGTCTTCTTTTTTGACTACATGAACCAGATGTAGCCTTGTAGCATCATCATGTGCTTTATATACGTTGTACATAACAAGATAATAAGATGATAACGGGTCATTCGATTTAACTCTGAACTCGAAATTACGTGGACTGAAGACAAATTCGAAGAAGACGAAGGCGCGTGATTTGTTAGTAACAAACTAGCCAGCTAACATGTACACTAAAGATGTAACCATCTAATGTATATATGTTGATTTAAAGTAAATACTACTATAAACTCATTAAAACAGTGAAATATTTTATTTCTTGTTGACTGTGTGAGCGACCATGTTGAGGAGGTCGGGGAGACCTTCCCGACATCCCGATTAGGAATCCGGAGTTGACGGGATGCTTTCTTTGCTTTTTCCTAGTCAAAGGTTGGAAATTCCACATTACAATTACAAGCTTTAGTGGAACGCTGCATAATTTAGGAATGAAAACCCTTGAGGTCGTGCTGTTATGAGAAAATAATCAAAGACAGGGTGGTGTGATGCGGCCTGACATGAAACAGAGTTACTCATACCACACCAAAGTGAATTATTTTCCATTTAATGTTCTCCAGAACAAATTAGCTCCTGTTCTCACTTGCATTATAGCAGCTATAAACAGTTATTCCGTCACTTTCTCTTCATGTTAATAAGACACAAAAATTGTCGTCTTGGTACCAAGAAACCACCAAACACACCGAAAGACTTTCCCGTGTCAGAAGGATTAAAAACGCAGATCTGTCTCCATGGCATGTTTGCTGCTGAGTTGTTTTCTGAACACTTGGTGAAGACGAGAGCTTAAATACAGCAGGACAGGTCTGTCCACTTCCCTTCCCACTTCCCAAATCCCTGCTGGTCATGCAGATGGTCCCTCTGACAAACTGTATTAAGATTAAGCCCCTGTGATTGGCTCGAAGCTTCCTCTCGATCAGCAGGAGTCCCGCCCACTTTCAGGGTGTCTACTAGTAAAGGGGCCTATTCGTGACAAGCATTAAAAAAAAAAAAAAAAAGTATTAAAAAGGCCAGGTAGTGGGCGGGAATGTGTGGGAACAAGTTCCAAGTAGAAATAGGAAGAGAAATGGAAAAGGTTGCCTGTTTTTTTAAAAAAAAAAATGTTGGTTGTTGGTCCTCATCATTGTGTGATTAACAGCGTGCTCATCAGTGAGGCGTGTGGGGTGGGTGTGGGTGGGTGTGGGTGGGCGGGCAGTACCTCATAGAAGTTCTTCCTACGTTTATGAAAGAATTCAGCCTTTTGTGAATACTTGAAACAAGAAGTATGTTCAATAATAACACTGATGAAGATAAATATAAGGGGAATATATACATATTAGGAAACTAGCCTTGTCTCAGTGTGTTGAGTAGAAAGTTTTTTCCAAAATAACAATTAAAATTCATTATTGTCTGTTACCGTTTACATTTTCGTTCTCCTCACAAGCCTTTAACACAGTGGCTGTCAAACTATAGATAGACAGATAGATAGATGGATAGAAAATACAATCTAAGATCAAATTACGGGAGTGTAGGAGGAATAATTTATACTGTCAAAAATGCTCGAATTGACATTCATTAAAATCAATATCAAGGTAGTTTTACTTCTGTGGTGCAAGAAAACAACGAAGTTAAACATGAGCCATCGAATCTTTTTGTTAGGTTTTGTATTATGTTTGTTATAACCAATTTATTTAATATTTGTGTTAATGTTGTGTACTATGTTAAATTAAACTGGGTTTCTATTTCACAAGACACTTTTCCTTCAGGTTTTATCCACCTGCTTGTGTTTTATACTGTGATATTTTCTTATTTTCATTTATCATACCATGAAAATGTCAAGCTGTCAGTTTTCCCCTTTTCTTAAATTGCATGCCATCTTTTTAATAAAAAAGTTCCCTCCTGTCCCGTCCAGTCTACTGACTTTATCATGTAAATTTTACGGTTTAATCCAGTAGCGCTTGAAGTTGCTCCTCGCTTCGGGGTTTAGTGTTGATCGATTGTCTTGGAAAGCCTTTATGCGCTCTCTGCTTGGACATTTTTGTGCCCCGCCCTAAACAGTCCCTGGAATGTCTGTGGAATCCCGTTTGAACTTATTCCAGCTTCCACAATCTCGGAGTTTGTACCGTGTCTCTATACAGGTACTCAGTATCTAACAATCAGTTAATCCCAACTAAAAAACATTCATGTATCCAAATCAAGTCAGTGAACTTTTAATAATCTGTTAAACAGAAGAATAATAGCCATGTAAATGTGTGTTTATGAATAGCTTTTGGAGTCTGTGTGTGTGAGTCATGATGCACTCCTAGTGGAAAAAAAAGACAGAGCTGTAAGAAAACACGGTTCACGTTACATGGAGTAATCAATTAAAAATATTTGTGGTTGGATGGAGGGTGGAATTGGCGTCAGAGTAACGTTTTAAGGCAAATTGACCTCGATTAAATTGGCTCGGTGTTTGATGTTCGCCAGATATTCAGCGAGGAGGCAGAACATGTACAAAAAAGTGTGTGTGTGTGGGGGGGGGGACATTTATATAATCTTTGTCGTGCAGTTCTTTCCAGACTATGGATTATATAACGTTAGAAGATGAGAAAAGGTGATGTGTCTACTTTATTAACAGACGATGTGTCCATTTCTCTTCCTTGCTCTTGAATGTCAGGGAAATACGAAATGCTGAGCGACTTTACTGTCTTCTTTTCACCGTCTGTTCAATAACAACTTTGGGGTGATGCTTTTGCTGATGGTCACGTTTTCTGGGCTCGTGCCTCTCGTTGTTATGGTAACATAAACACTAAACCCCACTCCCCGAACAGGCATAACGTTTGAGTCGCATTTTGTAAAGCACGGAGATCGTCTCCTGTTAAGAGACGCGTAAACTGTTCATTTGGGATCTGGAATGAATTAATTTGGGGTTAACAAAGAGGAAAAAAATAAGACTTCAATCTCACAGACCTTTCGCACAATGCGCCTCATTTTTCAAGCTTCATTCGTAAATCGTTCGCATGAAGGTTTACACGAGAATTTTGGTATTCGAGAAATTCTTCAAATCCGGTAATACCTTCGCATCCTACTCGTTCTCCTGAGTGCGTGTGACGTCACACATAAGTCCCTAACTAATGTAAACTTCGAGTAGATCGACTTCATACATCATAATATTTGCATGGTTTCCGCTGCACCTTTATATCGGGAACATACTGTCGAGTTTAAAATATTTTTATCACGTTTACAGCGTTAAGCAGACGCTCTTATCCAGAGCGACTTACAGGAGTGCTTTGGAGTTCATCATAAACACATCCTCATTCTAGTTTACTAGATCAGGATATAAGAGCACCATTGAGAACATTTTGTGAAAACCAACCACACTAATATTATTAGTCTTTAATTAAAGAATATAACAAAATAAAGAACATACAAATCCATAAATTAGTACAAATAAAACTAATTATGACCAAAGAAATGGTGGTGTATAAACGGAGGACGGGCCGGTCTGTCTACGCAGAGCTGTAAACTGTTTAAAATAAATAAATAAATAAAGCGTCAGCTGAAGGAAGATTTAGTGCTTATTATTATTATTATTATTATTATTATTATGTATTATTTAATATTTTTATTGGAATAGAAGTGAGTTAAAATAACTTCCACTTCTGTTTTCCAGGCTTTACCCTGATCATTTGTTTCGTGCTCCCAGCTCTCTGTGCACTTGACCTTTTATGGAGTTTTGTGGGCGTCGCTAAATGCAAATGAGCTGCTCCGGGAAAGCACTTCGCACCGTACAAGTAGTCAACATACGCTCACTAGTACGAAGACAATCCTTACACACGACTTTACTAAAAGATTGATGAATGAGGCTCAGTGTGTCCATTTTGTTTCCCACGATATGGTTATCTCAGCTGGACGGATTGATGGAGCTCATCGCAGTGTGGGAAAGCGAGAGCTCGGCCTGGGGTGTGTGCTGCTTTAGGTGAAAGGTGACCGCAGATCTCAGAGGATGATGTTGCAAACACACCAGAAGCTCATCTGACACGCTTACATGATCGTGAAAGTCGCTCCTCGTGTCATTTTGATATTAATGGACGCCCCAGTTGTGGTTAATGTGCATCCCTGCATGCACCCTGGGGATAAACAGAGTTTTAACAACACTGCTACATTCTGTCAGAAATATTAAAGCAAAATGTATTCAAAGTATAAACAGAAAAAAAATATACACCATACTAGGGCTGAGCGATATGACAATATAATATTGATATTGTTAGATATATATATATATATATATATATATATATATATATATATATATATATATATATATATATATATATATATATATAGTGTATTGTAGAAATCTCTTAATCTCTTTGAGAATGATACAATACATGAATGTTGTTGTTAAAGAGCCCCTGAAGGGACAAAAAAATCCTACATACATACAAAAAATAAAACAACAAATTTTTGCACGTCCATGAGATAATTTTCCATTTTCACGATTTATTTATTTATTTATTTGCAAAGGTCCCTTCAGGGGCTCTGCAAGAAATGTCGAGAGCTGTCTATATTTTTCCTCGGTTTTGCCGTACATTATCAAGTGTTGCTGCTTCAATCGTGTTGTTTCAGTAAACAGCCGTGTTTCATTCATTAAATCTATATTTTATAGTTGGTGCATTTTTCTTATTATATTTGCGCGCAACTATAAAGGAAATAAAGGAAAGTCTTTACATCTTAAATTATAATTTATGTTGGATGTAAAATATAAGATGTAAATGCTGTAGGATATTAATGATGGCAACCTTCGCTAGTAACTTTTGCCCAATAACAACTACTTCATCTTCGCTGAAACAAATCCCAAACCGTAAGCCCTACAGATGTGAAACTTGGTCAGTAGGTTGTACTTCATGCCCCTACCCAGGCAAGTTAGATGGGCCCTGTCGGCCGAATGGTGGTGCTGTAGCGCAACTGTTTGTTTTTGCTCATATCTTAAGAACTGCTCGCTCAAAATCGTTCCCCCCCCATTTCATTGGCTTAAACTGAATTTAGCTAGGCCCCGCCCACTAATTTCTGGATCACTGGATTGTTAATCATCACTGAATCACTTTAAAAACATGGCTACCTTTAGCCAGTCAGCTTTCAGCAGGCATTTCACTCCACTAGCACTGAGCTATTGACACAAAACCTGATGACTCAAACTGGGATCATCTAAAGTCTCTTTATTGTTCTATGTATCTTCGTAAGAACTGGCAACTGGGGGTGCTATTTGTTAGTGCTTGGACCCCGCAGATCGCCCCTTGCAGCTATATGTTTCCTTGCTTTTGCCGTACATTATCGATTGTTGTTGCTGTTGTTTCAGGACACAGCCGTGTTTCATCTATTAAATATATTTTATAGTTGGTACGCTTTCCTTATTAAACCAGAAATCAGATATTTGCACATAACTATAAAGGAAATAAAGGAAGGTAAGTGGAATACAGTGCTAGAAAAAAGGTTTTGCAACTTGACACTATAATATTTGTGCTGCTGCTGTTGACCTTTGCGTATTCTCATACAGCTGTTCACACGAATATAATTAATGATCTGGTAATGATTTATTCATGATGTTTATCCAGTTCTGTGGGAGTGACTCACCAGGAAGAGAGGATTCGATGTTGCTCATGCATGGCTTACAGGTTAAAGATTTCCAAACAAAGTGAAATCCATGAACGTCTGTGTTTGTTTAAGAGCGACTGCATAAATTGGTGTCATTCGCATTTCATGTTAAAATATTGACGCGACAAGAACATACTTTCGGAAGAAGACGAGCAATCGTGGGCAGCGGAAGGCCGCTCTACTCTACGTACACGTTATGTAATTGTGTAAGAACGTGTTGAAGATTATAAAAGATCTGAGTTTAAAGCATCACTGTCTTGTTACAACAAGTCTCCCATAACCACCCACTCTTCTGCCCTTGACGAGGTTTATTTAGGTTCCCGTTATAGCTACGGGTCTTTAGTGTCTCGGGTGGAAATTTCCGGTGAATTCCTCCGCTCTCCTTTCGCCTTCTGCTTAGCAGCCTTGTGGTTTGGCATTCCTTAAACACATTTCATGTGTGGGCGCTGGCCTGGCAGAATCCTGTCCGTCCTCAAAAAAAAAAAAAAAAAAAGGGAGAAATTCAGAGAATGAAGGAGCAAGAGAAGGAGAACAGGGTGAGAAAGAAAGCTGAAACATTACATACTTCTTACAAAACGGCAGTTGGTTCAATTCTAGAGACAGGGTTTTAATATTATTTCAGTAGGTCAAAATATTCGCATGTGTGAATTGGGCCTAAAAGTGAACCATGTTATTCTCCACATCCTGCTAATATCATCACCATACAGTTTTAATCTCAGGAATACCCTGCTTATGATAGTATCGGGAGTGTGAATACTGACCTCTCGTTGTTTACGCATCTCCAAACCTGCCATCATTTCCCTCATCCAATTCTGTTGTGAGATCACAGCGTCATCCGGCAGTAATGAGGAAGAATCAGCGTCCAGCAGTGTGTTGGGAGGGTTTGGGGGGAAGGCAGGGGGCCTCCATCTGTTCTTTAGTTAAATGTCATCCTCTGGAGCCCTGAGGAGAGACAGAAAAGAGGAAATGGATGGAGAGCCTGAGGAGGGGCGGAGCTGAGACAGAGGCACAGGGAAGTGTAAGGGAATGACAGAGAGAGTGATGACATAACTGAGTAAAAAGTAGTGAGAAGGCAGAGAGAGAGTGAAATAGATTTTGAAAAGAGAGTGACGGGGTTGTGCAAGCCCACACTTGTACAGAATGCTTTTTTTCCTCCCCTTCAGAGCAGGAGAGGGAAAAAAAGAGTAATACATATCCTAATATCATATCTCACTGTAATATACAAAGCTTTGATTAGGTGTAGAGCTGGAACTTTGCACAGCAGGAGATTTTGAGGATTGATGGATGCACCCTCAAAATTTTTCTCCCTTTTTTTTTTTTTTTATATGATACCAGTAGAGATTTTTTGAGAGACACCCACTGCTTTAGTGTTTAATGGGACAGCTCATAACTCGCCTTTTCTGTAGAGAGAAAAAAAAAAAAGCCTGACGTATCAGGCCGATGCATGCACACTACTTATGACACCATTCTTCTCAGGTTTCAATAGAAATGACGTTACCACTTTTTCTTTTCTGATACTGAAACCTTGAGTATCAGCCGAAAACGGTACTCACACGATCTTATTAAAAAAACAAAACAAAAATACAACCCTAAGCTAATTTATTTCCAAATGCAATCTTTGCCATTTGTTACCAGATCTGATATCCAATATGTTTTCTCCAGTATTGGATCTACCATTTTTGTCATACCGGGTTTCAAAGGGTTTGAATCTTGAGTCGATACTCGGTATCAGGTATCGGATCAGTGTGACGTTTAACAGTGTTTGAAACATCATCTTGTTGATCTGTTTCTGGTTTCTGGGTCTCTACACATATAATTATGTAAGAGTTCAGCATTGTATGACTGAAAATAACTGTGCAGGAGTGTTGACAAGGGCTGGGTGATATAATAAATATGATAAATGATTAGGCGATACACTTTTCTGAGATATCATTGTGATGTATTTTTTTTAATGCTTTTAATAATTACAAATTAAATGGTACTGAATGGATGCCGTTGATTTGACCTAATTTAAAAAAAAAAACAAAACTTAATCTTCTTTGTCTTTGTAGGCATCAAAGTCAGTTTAACAGCTTGTTTATTAGCTAAATTATATGTCGTGATACGCATTGTGTATTGTAGAAATGTTCTCAATTATCGTGATGTGATATTTTTGTCATATCGCCCAAGTGTTGACAAGATGGCTGCCGAGTGGACAGACTTTAATGGTATCAGCCAATACACTGTACCAACATGTAGTCGGTACCAATACCAGTAAAATTCCACGGTACTCGGTACCAAAGCAAAACACAAAAACATGCTAATTGAACAACACACAATTTTATTAATAACGTTAAATATCAATGTAAAATGTATTTATTTATTTTAAAAATGCCATTCTGTATACTTCAAGTATTTCAAATTGTGTCAAGTTTTTTTTTTCCACAAGTAATTAAAGGTATAAAAATAAACAAACAAAAAAATTACAAGCATGCGAAAAACAAAAATACGCCATAATTGAACAACACACACTTCTTATTTATATATAAAAATAAATTAAAACAAATGTATATGTATATTTCAAGTATTTCTGAAAAATGCTTTAAGTTTTGGCCTTAGATTTTTTTTCCCTTCAAGTAAATAATAACTAAATAAATTACTAAATTTACTAAAAAACAAAGTTTCTGAAACGAAACACTTGCCACTCGTTAGGCATTCTTACGCTCGGACTTTTAAACTGAAGTGCTGAAAGTGAAGCGGCGTTATAACAGAGAAAACCTGAAAGATTAGGCTCATCTGCCTATAATTTGAAATGACTCAGCAATAGTCCGTGGGTATTTATTGATGTAATGATGTGTTTTGGACTAAATATTTTTACTTAATTGAATCGTTTGGACCTTTGCCACTTTGACTGTTTTTGTCGGGATTTTATGGATCAGTGGAATAATATGAGGCTTCATAGGTGAGTTGCCTCAGTTCTGTAAGCGTTGGTTTGTATCAATCGAGGCACAAGAATCCGAGCTTTCCAAAGATATATCGCATGAGTATCTACATAAACACAGCAGCTGTGTACATGACATAGTTTTACACTTAACAACGCGGCGGTCCGTGGATGTTTTTAAAAGAATTAAATGGTTAATAAGGACACATGACCGTATTAGCGTTAGCGTATGCTAACCATTAAGTAAACAATAACGAGGATGTTTTTTGCAGTCCTACACTTGAATTTATGCTACGACATCCATAACTGCACGGTGCTCCTATGAAAAGTTCCCGACTGACTACCTGTCACACAGCGCATCAGTACCAGGTTGACCCGGTACTTGTGAAAATCTGGTACTGTCAACTTTTTGTTTTTTTAGTATCGACTTGGTACCAAAGTACCGGTACTTTTGACAACCTTAGAGCTGATTCTCTACAGGATTTAAGTCTACTTTTATATCTTTCACGTCATCCTAAATATACTAGGCTATTAGTTGAACTGTCTGTTGTGACACACTGGTGGCTTGCATTGACTGGGGTCCTTTTGCCATATCAAATGTGATAATACTCTGTGACATCCGTCATCTTCTGACCCATCAGCGCTGCTCCTCACACGTTCTGCACCACGCCTCTGTCCAACACCTGATGCAACCTCTTGTGATTGTACAATAAAGCGCTGCTATGGATGGATGCAACGTATTTTCACCCGAGCACAAAGAACATGGAGCCAGCACTAAATGAATAATTACATAATTCTATCAGTGTTTCATATAACTAGTTTTATACTAGTTTTATATAATTTATGTATTATATCCAGCATTTATTTTCTCTTTTTGTCTTTGGTCCAAGTCTCAGTTCAGCAGCTCACATCTTCACAAAATATGCTGCAATCCAAAAACACAGCTTTTTCCGAATCTACTGCAAATGAACCTCGCTCAGAATGCTCTCAGACGGCTTGCTTTGGTCCACACCTGTGTGTGTGTTTGCTGTGTTCTCACCTGCCACACCGAGGACAGAATGCACCATTTGAACGGAATAAACACTGCACACGTGACCGCACTTTAAGACAATAAACTTAACTCAGAAGTGGGAAATTAGCGCTCGGAATTACGTCAATTTCGACCTTTGAGCTACTAAGTGGGGAGAAAGAACATGGATGCTTTCATGTTTGCTTTTTTGGAGCCAGCTAACTGTGGTGAGTGATTTATTTAACGCATCAAAACAGTGAACCGTGATGAGTCTGTGTTATAGATTTAACAAGCGAAAATACTGCATCTGTGTGTTGACTGATCTAAAGGAAACACTAGTATACACTGATCAGCCATAACATTAAAACCACCCGCCTAATATTGTGTAGGTCCCCCTTGTGCCGTCAAAACAGCTGTGATTTGTCGAGGCATGGGCTCCAGAAGACCTCTAAATGTGTGCTGTGGTATCTGGCATCAAGATGTTAGCCTGTAAGTTGTGAGGTGGGGTCTCCATGGATCGGACTTGTCTGTCCAGCACATCCCACAGATGCTCGATCGGATTGAGATCTGGGGAATTTGGAGGCCGAGTCAACACCTTGAACTCTTTGTCATGTTCCTCAAACCGTTCATGAACAATGTTTGTTGTTTGGCAGGGAGCATTATCCCACTGAAAGAGGCCACTGCTATTAGGGAATACCGTCGCCATGAAGGGGTCTACTTTGTCTGCAACAATGTTTAGGTAGGTGTTACGTGTCAAAGTAATATCCACATGAATGCCAGAACCAAAGGTTTCCCAGCAGAACATTGCCCAGAGCATCACACTGCTTCCGCCAGCTTGCCTTCTTCTCATAGTGCATCCTGGTGCCCTCTGTTCCCCAGGTAAGTGATGCTCATGCACTTGGCTGTCCACATGATGAGAAAACATGATTCATCAGACCAGGCCACCTTCTTCCATTGCTCCATGGTCCAGTTCTGATGCTCACATGCCCATTACAGGTGCTTTCGGTGGTGGACAGGTCTCAGCATGGGCACTCTGACCGGTCTGCGGCTACGCAGCTCCATACACAGCTCCTCTGAGGGATCGGACCAGACAGGCTAGCCTTCAATCCCCACACGCATCAGTGAGCCTTGGGCCCATGACCCTGTCTCCAGTTGTCCTTCCTTGGACCACTTTTGGTAGGCACTAACCACTGCATACTGGAAACACCCCACAAGACCTGCAGTTTTGGAGATGCTCTGACCCAGTCGTCTAGCCATCACAATCTGGTCCTTGTCAGAGTCGCTCAGGTCCTTATGCTTGCCCATTTTTCCTGCTTCCAACACATCAACTTTGAGAACTGACTGTTCACTTGCTGCCTAATATATCCCACCCCTGGACAGGTGCCAATGTAATGAGATAATCAATGTTATTCACTTCACTTGTCAGTGGTTTTAATGTTATGGCTGATCGGTGTATACCGTATTTAAAGAAGTGCTGCTGTGTTTATTAGTAATGCTGTGAGCAGCCATGTTGATTTGACTTCATTTGCTGAACTCTGGGTTGATGAGACCTTCCAGAGTTTCCGAGTTGACGCTTTCTTTTGTCTTTTCCTAGTCGGAGGTTAGAAATTCTGAGTTACGAGCCTTCTCGTACTTTAGCATACTACATGAAGTTGTGTAACACAGCCTCTATAATAAGTACGGGATTTCTTTTATTTTTTTCTTTTCATAACAAAATTATTGATAATTTTGAAAACACTGAATCTAGGAAGTTTGAAAAGTTTAAAATAAAATTGTCTATAAAAGAAAATATGAAAAGTCTTTAAAAAGAACTGTGTATGCTTGCTGGTGTTATTCGGTTTCGATGTGTGCGTCCCTATGTAACACACACACACACACACGCTTTAGCCCACACTCATGCTATGCCCCTATCAGTGTGTGCACTTCATGCTGCTTCTATTTCCAGCATGACTCAAGTATATATTCTCAAACGCGTGCACACACACACACACACACACACACACACACACACACACACACACACACACACACACACACACACACACACACACACACACACACACACGTCTCAGAATTTCCACTTCTGACCCTGCACTGTCTTTTCTGCCTCGTCACGATAGCGACTCTGCACTCCCTAAACCCCAGTGACGACACCCGGCCACTCTGAGACACACACACACACACACACACACACACACACACACACACACACACACACACACACACACACACACACACAGTGTCAAATGGTGAGTCAGGTTAAGGACAGAGTTTGTATAGCTGGATTCATAAAGGTCTTAAAATTAATTAATCTCTCCTCTCTGTCTGTATAAGACACCTTTATATTCATCTCTCTGCTTCAACTTCTTTGCTCTCTCTTTTTCTTCTGATTCCACCTCTCTCTCTCTCTCTCTCTCTCTCTCTCTCTCTCTCTCTCTCTCTCTCTCTCTCTCCCTGTCTCTCTCCCTTTCTCTCTCTCTCTCTCTCTCTCTCTCTCTCTCTCTCTCTCTCTCTCTCTCTCTCTCTCTCTCTCTCTCTCTCTCTCTCTCTCTCTCTCTCTCTCTCTCTCTCTCTCTCTCTCTCTCTCTCTCTCTCTCTCTCTCTCTCTCTCTCTCTCTCTCTCTCTCTCTCTCTCTCTCTCTCTCTCTCTCTCTCTTTTCATGTGCTTTATTGGCATGACAAGCAATGTACATTTGTATGTACAAGGGTAGGGTAGTGTAAAAACAAGAGAAATAAAAGACAAAATAAAATAAAACTGAATAAAATACTAATAGATTAAATAAATAAAAAAACTAAATAGTGCAAACAGTGTACATAAATGTACAGATTAAGGACAAAATAAATTTACTATATACAGAATAATTGAAAAAACAAGGATAAAAGTGAATTTACTAAAAACCTATTACTAATTTATCCCGCATTTACTTTCAGTGTACACTGATTTGATAAGGTCGTAGGTTTTTGCCACATTCAATACGTTTATAAAACAATCCTTGGTGCCAGATAGAATCCAGCGCTTTTTTAAAGTCGATAAATCAGGCGAAACCTTTTCTTTTGTTTTGGACAACGTATTTGTCAGTTAGAGTGTGTAAGATGTAGATGTGGTCAGATGTGAGATAGTTTGGTAAGAATCCAATTTGACTTCTACTCAGGACATTGTCTGTTGTATGGAGAGTCTAGAATTTATTATACTACAAAATAACTTTCCCAGGTTGCTGCTCTCACAAATTCCCCTGTAGTTATTTGGGTCAAATTTGTCTCCATTTTTAAAGATTGGCCCTTCATTCCAGATGTCAGGGAAAGTGTCCTACACTCAGAACAATATTGAATACTTTTAGGATGGGGAGGGGGGTATGGTTTTAATTTGGTCTAGGAGTTCCTTTTCAGTAATGGGTGAGTCTAATGGGTTTTTATTGTTTTTGATTATTAATTCTATTTTTTCCAGTCGTTTATTTATTTGATTTTGTTTACAATTTGTGCCAGTTTCAACTTTTTCAAGCAGAGTTTGGAAATGGTTTTCCCATATTTCACCATTTTGTACTGCTAATTCTTCATGATGAGTTTTTTTTTTTTTTCCAGGTTGTTCCAATTGTTCCAGAATCGGTTTGTATTGATTTATTTCTCAATTGTTGCCAGTTGCTTTTGGGTGCTTTGTGCTTTTTTGGTTCTAAGTGTGTGCTTGTATTGTTTTAGTGGTTCACAGTAATGGAGGCGAATCTCTGTGTTATTTGGAGCTCTGTGTTTCTGATTAGACAATGTTCTGAGTTTTTTCCTAATATTTTGGCAATCTAGGTCAAACCGTTTTCTTTGTTGCTGTTGGATATGTGGTTTTGTCTATTTTTCGTCTTTACACTTGATAGTTTTGCTGTTTTTTCAAACAGATAATTTATATCTTTCACAGCCAGATTGACCCCTTCTTTATTAAGAGCATAGGTGCTATCCAAAAAGTTACCTAGGAGCATTTGTATTGTTTGGCTGCCTATTGCTTTCTGGTGCTCCTCTGTGCTGTTTTCAGTCCATCTGTGGTTGTGTGCTGATGTTAGTATTTGTTCTTTTGAGATACACAGTGATTTGGCTGTGATCAGACAAGGGACTTAGGGCCTTAACAGTGAATATGCTGAGAGATGACTGATCTAAGTCAGTTGTCTACTGTGTCTATAAGTTTTAGGCACCCTATTTTTTTTTTTAGTACAAACCTTGTTATAGATTTTTTATTTTATGATTTCTACATTATGAAGTCAGTACAAAAAACATTTTATATTCCCAAACATTAGTTTTCTAGCACAAAATTAAATGTTACAGAAAAATGTTTGTATGTCATTAAAGAAAGCAGCATATTACGTAAGAGACACTTTTCAGACAAAAAACACGATGAAGGCTGCTGGGTTTTGCTGCAAAAATAAGAAGCGAGTGCGAAAGTCAAAGTGTCCAGAAGAACTATGTCTGGTTCTGCAAGATGCTCAATAAAACTTACCAGCTCATTTCCTTATAAAACTGCACAGTACTGTACATCTCTCCAAAGAGTCCCCTCATATTCTGCCACTGACAATGTACAGACCCAGACTTCGACAGAACTGCAGGAGGTCTTTCCCATTCTTATTGACAACATGATCATGGTTATTTCTATGAAGATGCGCAATATTGTTACTTATACAGTTCAATTTACTATTAACGTACTTAGTCTCTCTCTCTCTCTCTCTCTCTCTCTCTCTCTCTCCCTCTCTTCCTTTCTCTCTCCCTCTCCCCCTCTCTCTCGTGCACAGTCCTACTTTTTTCCCCTTGATTAGTCATGTATCTTCAGGTTGTCTTCAGGAATGGCACTGCTAGTCTCTAAAGCGTGCTCTGTGATTGTTGTGTCTCAGAGAGAAAAGTTTCTTTTCTGTGATACTGATGTTGGTGTTTGTTACTGATGTCAGATCAGCTCTGGAGATAGTGGTCACCTTTTCATACTTTAAAACACGCTGCTGTTAGTGATATTGCGTAGTTGATTTGGATGAGTTTAGTGACGAGTTTACTGGTGGCTCAGTGGTTAAGACGTTGGACTAGTAATCGGAAGGTCATGAGCAAGACCCTCAACTGCTCAGCTGTATAAATGAGATAAATGTAAGTCGCTCTGGATAAGGGCGTCTGACAAATGCCATAAATGTAAATGTCACCTAGTTACGCTTTGGACCAATCAAAACCGAGATTAGAGGATGATGTAATACCTCAGGTCCACATACTCTCATCTCAGTACTCTAATTGATTCCTTCTTGATTTCTCGATCCTGCATCCCTTCAGTTTGTGACCCAGAAATCTGTTGAGGACGGATCATCAAGGACGGATCAGTTCTTTAAATAGGTTCAGAGGAGATGAGGAGAGAATAGATAGGAGGCTCTTAGAGGTGCATTATTACTGTAGGGGTAAACGCTCCACCTCCCCCCAAAAAACAAAACAAATTTAATTAGTGATACAATAATAAGAAACTGTACTACAACATTTGGAATATTGATGAATAAGAATCAATAAATATTGTCTAAATTCTTGGATAAAAGTTGATTAATATTCACCAAACTTCGAGGACGTCTCATTTGGTAAATACGTTTATCCTTAATTCCTCCTGCCCTTATTTTCTGTCCCTGCATCCTTTACTTACGTCATCAGAGGGAATGTTTAAGAGGTTAGGGGGGAAAAAAAAACTCAGAAGAGGACCAATTGAAAAAATATCTCTGGGCTAAACTATCCACCTAACGGGATGGCAGGAGAATGGAGGAGGGTGTGTATGCTTGGGTATATTTATAGACCATGGCATGGAATGATGTAGAGATGTTCCTTGACCATTTATAATAGTGTCTAAGGCAATATCAATCTGGGCATTTATTATTTTACTCAGATTATAGTCGTTGTTTACAATTACATGTTCAAGGATATGCACACTACTAAATTACAGGGCTCCCAAGTGGTGCAACAGGAAAGCGTTCGCCCTGTCGACCTGAGAACAAGAGTTCAAATTAGAGGTCGAACCGATAGTGGATTTTAATGATAACTAAGTTGAGCAGTACCTACCGATACCCGATTAATCAACCGATAGTTTTTAAAATGAATACTGAATGAAAACATAACACTCAAAGTAAAATATTGCTGATCTTTATTACAAAAATAAACAGTACTGACTACCAGGAAAATGTACTGTACTTTATTAAACAAAATAAATATTAACATACAGTACTGTGCAAAGGTTTTAGGCACATGCAAAGAAATGCTGTAGAGCAAAGATGCCTACAAAATAATGGAATTAAATGTTTCTACATTTAAAAAAAACACCATAAAGAGCAGTAAACAGTAGTAAATGAAACAAAGTCAATATTTGGTGTGACAAAAAAATAAAAATAGTAGTCTCTGGTACAATGTGTGCAGTTTTATAAGGAATTGAGCTGGTAAGTTTTATTGAGCATCTTGCAGAACCAGACACAGTTCTTCTGGACACTTTGACTTTCGCACTCGCTTCTTATTTTTGCAGCAAAACCCAGCAGCCTTCATTGTGTTTTTTGTCTGAAAAGTGTCTCTTATGTAATATGCTGCTTTCTTTAATGACATACAAACATTTTTCTGTAACATTTAATTTTGTGCTAGAAAACTAATGTTTGGGAACCTAAAATGCTTTTTGTACTGACTTGATAATGTAGAAGTCATAAAATAAAAAATCTATAACAGAGTTTGTACTAAAAAAAATAGGGAGCCTAAAACTTTTGCATAGTACTGTACATTAACTATTAATAAATATTAAAGTAAATGAGATATACATCCAAACTGAACCAAAAAGTAACACTGCAAATAACAAATAAAAATTGAGACAACCAAAATGAAAAAAAAAAAAAAAAAAACTTCAAATAACAACAAAAGTTGTCAGTAATAGTTTTTATTTCGCCTCTAGAGGCCGCTCTCGTACTGTATAATGTAAAATAAACCCTTCTCAGTCGCTCCCGCAACAGACGCAACCGGGAAAACTATCGGTGGGGATTTTTGCTGATAACCGATAGTTCCAGCCATCGGTTATCGATGCCGATTAATCGGCAAAACCGATCAATCGGTCGACCTCTAGTTCAAATCCCTGCAATGTAAAATAAGCCATGCTCTCTGAGTGGGAGGGGCATACTCTCTCTCCCCTGTCAATCACAGCAACGCAAGCCAATCATGGCCATCTCTGAGCTCATGTATGTAGAAGAGGGTAGATAGTGCTTTCCTCTGAGTGTCTTACACTGCCCTGTGTAAAAAAAGATGCTTTTCGTTGGCTTCAAGTGTCTCGGAGGAAGCACGTGTGTTAGCCTTCACCCTGACCTCCAGCCTTCATCTGTTGTATGATAGGGGAGAGTTAGCTAGTGGGTGGGACAAGACCTAATTGGGGAGAAAAATTGGGGGAAAAGCCATAAAAAAAAAGAGATTACTAGTTTATTATTTATTTATAGTTATTTATTTATTTTTAAAATCTCAAGAAGCTCCTAGTTTACCAAACATAGTACTTTTAATCAAAACTTTTTAATAAATGTGGATTGTGTGACCTCTTGGACCCCATAGAACCATATACCATTATAAATGTATGCAGATAAACCTATAGTATGTGGACTGTTAAGGTCAGGAGTTTTCTCAGTATATGTATTATCATAGCCTCCT